>PVLC010000819.1:0-174655 GCA_004027655.1 Graphiurus murinus
TAAGAAGCATATGTTCTCCCTAATATGTGGATGCTAGGGAGGGGATGTGGCATAGGAGGGTCTCCAGATGAAAAGGAGAGACCCTCGATAAGCAATGAAGTTGATTTAATTGTAGTGGACGCAGGGGGCAGAGGGACGCCCTAAAGCACATGATGTAATTACACAATCATATCAAGGTCACTCACCGAAGTGAACCTGACGGGGAGGGAGGGGGAGGGGATTGAGGTGGGAATTGGGGAAAGGGTTAAATGAGAACTGTGTGCAAATATGTTGTTAACAACTCGTACTTAACAAAGATGTATTCTATATTGCACGAATTACTACAATAAAAAATTTAAAAAAAAACAAAAATAGAAAATAAAAAGGCCTGAGGGTGTACATAGAGGTAGAATGCTGCTGGGTTAAATCCCCACTATAACAAAAATAAGAAAAGAAGAAAAAAAAAATGTTTGGGTATTCTATCTTTCTATAGTTTTCTTCATATTTTAAAATATGAAGAATTATAATCAGATTTATATTGAAGAGGTTGTTTATATGTTTGAGTTGAAAATAGCTTATAATCTGCTTTCAATTTATCATCTTTAGTAACACTTTTTCTTCAAAGATTTATGGCCTAAATAGAATTAAATTATTCATCCCTAAATGCAATGATCAAAAGTCATATTGTTGAATATTTAAAATTTAGTATTTTAAATAATTTCATAAAGATTATACTATGTTGCAAAACAATTTACATTATTCTGTTTTTCAATATTATTTATATTACAAATATATTTTGGCTCAAAATATTTTGCTTAAAAGCATATATAACTATTGCATTTTATTACTGTTCATTGTAAGTTATTTGTTCATTATAAAATTATCAATTATTTATATTAGCAGTATTTTAGTTTAAAAATCATTAATTATTGCTTTTTATTCATGAAATAAAATATTTATAATGCAAATGATTTTGGAAGTTCTAAACATATGAAGTTAATGAGATTATAACCTAAATTATATTTAGATTGCTTAGTTTACTTGAAAATGAATGTTTTCATATTAATAAATTTTAAAGGCAGTCTTCTTGTTGTTATACTCTTGTAGTCATTTGATATAACCAGAATTACATTTCCTTTGCTCCAACACATGTTAGCAGGGACAGAAATGAGATTGATGAAAAATGGATATCTTTTATAATTATGATGAAATTAAAGTCTTAGTTGTCAAATTTCAATTATATTCATTGATCTGCTGATCAGTTATTCCTGTGATAATTATAATAAGTATTTATGGTAACCACATATACTTTTGCAAATGTTATCAGTAGGGAAATTTTCTTTTGACTGCCTTTTCTAACCATACAGGGTATCACTTATAGAAATATTCGAGAGGTTGAGACCGGAGGATCCGGGTTCGCGGCCAGCCTCAGCTACCTAGTGAGGCCCTCCGCAACTTAGTGAGACTCGGTTTCAAAATAAAGAATAAAAAATAGGGTTGGGGGTATAGCTCGGAGGTAGAACGCCCCTGAGTTCAGTCCCCAGTACCGAAAAAAAAAAAAAAAGAAATATTTTCATCAGCTACTTAAATTGGATTTTTCTTGGCATCCCAAGTCATGAACTGGTGTAAAGACTCTGTATTCAACACTGTAAAAAAAAAAATGCCATTCCTAATAATGATCAAAAAGATAATTGCTTTGAAATGTGATTAGATAAAACAAAGTGTGCTGGGCATGGTAGATCGCAGGTTCAAGGACAGTCTCAGCAATGTATCAAGAATCTCAGCAACCTGGGAGACCCTGCTTAATAACAAAGAAGCACAAGAGCTGGGGATATAGCTCAAGGTAGAATGCCCTTGGGTTCAATCCTGATATTTTTATCCCGTATTTCTGTAACAATTTAGTGTGATCTTGGCAAATTACTCAGATGCCTCTGTTGGATCATGTGTGAAATGAAGATGACAATGGTATTTCCTACTCCATAGAGGAATTGTGAGAATTATCTTGCTATTATGATAAAATCTTGTAAAATTATTGTAATATATGTGTGCTGATTAAATGTAGATGATGATAGTTATTATGATGATAATGATGTTATAATTTGTAAAATGTTCCACATTTGAAGAGCTGATTTTGGTTCTCAATTATCAATTTGCCTCAGAATTTTAGCCGATTACAAGTTAAGAAATTTGGAATGTGATAGGCAGAATGCGGCCCCCCCTAAAGATGTTGATGCCCTGTTCTCTATAACCTGGAATATCTTGCTTACATAACAAAAGGAATTTTGCAGATGTGATTAAGGTTAAGAACCTTGACTCAGTTTTTTGGACAGCCTCAGCAAATATTGATACTCATCAACCTAGGGAAACACTGTTTTAAAATAGGGGGTATAAATCAAAGATAGAATGTCCCTGGGTGCAATCCCCAGTAACACACACACACACACACACACACACACACACACACACACACACACAACCTTGAAATGAGAAGAAACATGAGTTCAATTTAATGACATCAATACTTAAAAGTAGAAAAAATTTATGGCTCAATCATAAAAGTAGATATAACAACAGAAGGTGGCTCACATAGATGATGTTGTTGGCTGGATTTAATTTGTTACTACTGCTTTTATAATAGAGAAAGGAGCCACATACCAAGGAAAATAGAATATGAAAAAGACAAAGAAACTGATATTCCCTAAGAGCCTCTAGAAAAGATTATAACCTTGACATCATCTTGACTTTAGATCAATGAGACCCATTGTCACACTTATGATATATATATATAAACTTATATATATGTATATATATATAAACTTATATATATATATGTATATATATATATATATATACTTTGTGTGGTTGTAAGCCATTAAGGTTTGGTATATTTTAATGGTAGCAAATAATATCAAGCACAATAAATAAGATTTAGTTGAGCACTACCCCAGATCTGGCTCTGAATGTGTAGGATTTTGTCAAGGATTAATGGAAATAGTACTTTTTAAAAAAATTCTGACGATGATCACTGATAAGACTAGATAATATTTGTTAATCAAGAAAGGAACAAACTGTTAATATAGAAAAGTCTTAGTAATGTGAAGGAAGAAAGAAAATGATGGGAAACAACACAGGAGGTTTTGAGTTTTGAAAATTGTATCTTATGGGTAGCATCTTGGGAATTCAACTAGCCTTGTGGGGAATCATTATTGGCAGGTACAATACTGTTAAGTAAAACTGAAAACATAGCTAAAACAGCTGAATAATTTGGGTGATATTTTATGAAGACAATTTATGGAAGAGAGGTTATATAACTAAATAAACCTTTTTTTTTGTAATGAGACAATAACTCTAGAAGATTAAATATTCCTATTCCTTATAAACTATCCCTTGCTCTCTTGATAGGGTCTGGACAGACTCTGAAACCTACTCTACCATTTCTAACCTATCTTGATATTTTCAGCATTTCATTTCTGCAATATTATATGCAGAACAAGTGAGAGAACCAACTCAAGTAAAAAATACCCTACAGAGTAGACTTTTCTTGCCAGTGAATATATTCTCCTTGATGTTCCCAACACACACACACACACACACACACACACACACACACACACACACACACTATGGTGAAATTCTGAATAATTCATCACAACCAGTATTCTGTGTTTATGGCTAAAGGCAAGATTATAAGACAAGTAACAAAAGCATTCATCAAAGAGTGATTCCTTTTTTTTTTAATTAAATGAAAAGATAGTTGTTGGATATATCTCAACAACCTTACTTACATCCAGAGAATGATCAGAGACTGGATAAACATACCTAGAGTTGATGTCCATTAACTATAGGTCAGCCTCTCTTTCAGGCAACAAAGGACAAAACCAGTTTAGGACTAAGTTTCCATAGAAACTTAGATTACTGAAGTTGTCAGCCTTATGTGTGACTCAGGCTGGAAAACTCCGTACTATAAAGAAGGTGACATACGTGACATACACAGTTGAGAATATCGCCAAGGGACATAAGTTTTAGGGTTTTTTAAGTACAAAAAGCTATTCAACCTATTGTCAATGTTGTAGCCCTAAAGATGTCCCCTACCTCTACCATCTCCACTGTGCCTTTGTCCAAGGAATGGTAACAACCAATATGGTCTCACTTGTCATTTTCATCTAGGTCGGCTCCCTGTATCTGCAGCTGCCCTTGTCTAAGTAATAACACACTTTGGAAATTAACAAGTAAAAAATATCTTGCTTTACATGACCTAATGCCTTTTCATTTTGATTAAAGTGATCACTAAAACCCTGACTGGTGCACAGTAGCATATTATGCCCGAGGTAATCTTCTTCGGCCTCCTGGTGTATTTCCCTTCAGCCCACTCTTGACTGCTGGCGATCTCCTAACTGGAAGTCACATAGCCTCTCATCTTGCCAGGCTCTCTTCTACAAGGGAGCTTTTGGTTACCACTTCCTCTAGCTCACAAAGCACTTGCCTTCTCCTGAACAATTCCCCCTTCCCCTTTCCTGGGTTATTTTTATTACGTCCATCCTCAGGTCACAACATCTACATTATTTCCTCTGAGAAACCTCTCTAGATTCTTTAAACCGGGGGGGAAGTATTTAGAATTTTTTTGTTCTCTAAATATAGTGAAATCTTATAAATTCTTATATACTGAATTTATTACAAAGGTGGCTCACTGTATGTGATAGTTTTCCATGTATGTTTTGTTTAACATATTTAATTTATTCAGAAATATTAGGAAATAAAAACACAGCATTTACACTTATATATTTATATGTTTATTGGTACAGTGTAATTATTCATCAAAGTGAGGTTCACAGTCATGCAAAGAAACAAGCATACAGGTTTTGGGGCTTTTCCTTTCAAGTTCTACTCTACTACCCACCCCTCCCCATACACAATAATGAGATGGGTAGTGACACTTTCAAACATGAACATAGCATAATTTGAACTGTTTCTTTCATCAGTTCTTCCTTTTTCCTCCCTCCTCCTATTATCATCCATTTTCTCCCATTCCTTTTTATTTCCTGTTTTCTCTAGTTTCTACATATGAGAAAAAAATATTTAACCCTTGAATATTGAGACTGGCTGATCTAACTTAGCATAATATTCTCTAGTTCATCCACTTTCCTATAAGTGACATAATTTTTTTTAATTCTTTATAGCTGAGAAAAATTCCATTTGTGTATATACAACATTTTTGTTATCCATTTATCTGTTGACAGATACCTAGGTTGGTTCCATAACTTGGCTATTGTGAATTGTTCTGCTATAAACAGGGATACATTTTTTATTAGAAGAATTTTTCTCATTTCAAGAAGAGGCCAAGAAGCTCATGTACACAATATAATATATATTAATATTGTGCATTTGCCACAGTTGATTTAGCATTAACCAAATTGTTGTAGAAATAGATAATAATATTAGGGTTAGAAAAAAATCAAGATTACCACATAGGTCCATTCTATTATTTACCATAGGTACCTTCTTAACTGTAACCATGGCAAACAATCAACTTTGCCCCGCAAACATTAAATGTGAATTCAAAGGCACAAGATTTTCTTTTCTTTCTTTTTTCTTTTTTTTCTTGTGGTAATGGGGATTTAACTGAGAAGGCTTCTACCTTTGAGCTATACCCCCAGCCCAATTTTATTCCTTATTTGGAAACAGGGTCCCACTAAGTTAATGAGAGTCTCACTACTTGCTGAGGCTGTCCTCAAACCTGTAATTCTCCTATCTCAACCTCCCTGGCACAAGATTTTTCTAGTAGCTTTAGTGGGAGAATTTAATTTTAGAGATAAAACCCAGAGACTTTCTACCCTCAAGATTCACTCCCAGCATTTTTTATTTTGTATTTTGAAATAGGATCTTACTACGTTGTTGAGAATCTACCTTTGTTGCTGAGGCTGATCTTAAACCTTTGATTCGCTTGTCTCAGCCTCCTAAGTACTGAAATTACAGATGTGTACCACCATGCCCAGCTGATAAAATAAATTTTAATACTGAATTATATTTGTCCTCTTAAGCTTCCTATTTACTTCACTACTGCAGATCAAAACTTAGGTTTTGTAGATAAGAGTACTTCAAATAACAAAGCACAGATTTTTTTCCTCATTTTGCCATTTTTTAATCCAGGCTAGTCTAAAAATCTCTTATATCATTCAATTTATCTTTCCTGAATGACACAATTGTGATAATAGGCTTATAAGAGAATTCTTTTGATTTAATTTAAAGTTCTTGATAGAGTCATTTTGATTCAATATTTAGTTGATAATTTTTGTACTGTATATGCTTGGATAGTTGTTGGTGACTTAGTGGCTAATGACAATCACATTACTTTATAAGGCATGCTAATTTTTTAGTCAACTGGAAGTTGTATATTGTGTCTTTCACTTTTCTTTTTCTTTTTTTGCTGGCTTTTATATTCTACATAAATGCTATTCTTTTCTTTTTTCTTTCAACTTTCATGTTGTTTGATTTGATGATTATCAGATCTTTAGAAACTTTAGGTTACAGTTTTGTTACTTAATGTAATTTACTAAAGCATTTAGACTTGAGTCACATGAATACATCAGTAATAATTTTAAACCTTCTGTAGGAACTTAGATATTTTAAGTGACAGCCATAATAATATAAGAAAGTGGTAGGGAAAATTGGCCAAGATATTTCATTTTGAAACTTAACCACATTTAATTAAGCTGTGTTTTTTCTTGTCTTTAAAGATAATTAGCCTTTAGAATCCGATTTCTTATGAAGATAATTAAGATATTTTATTGTATGCATTTTGATCATTTTCCATTTATTTACTCACCTGTGCTTTGTCACAATTATGCTATAAATATAAATCTGCTTAAAATTACCATGCTTATTAGAATTTGGTTTGACTATTATTTTGCTTTTAGGTTATCAACTGGCCCAGAAATGTGAATTAAAACATATCTTAGTGCCCTTTAGTTTCATGCATCCTTTTTCTTTCAAATCTATCTGCTTTAAGAGCTCTAATGACACAAATACTCATAAAAACAGGGCAATTGAGTTCAAGTGGAGACTCTGTGTGCTCAATTAGCAGGAAGTTCTTTTTTTAAGCTTCCAAATATCCTTAAACCGAGAATGTTTTATTAAGGGGGTTATTTTACTTTTAATGGCTGAAATATTTCTGGGCTTCGAGAGCATATTCAGTCCTTAAGAGCTCCTTGGAGAGGGTGAGTGACCTTTATCATCAAAGCACTAAATGAGAACACCATTGGCATAGCTGTATTATCATAAAGCAAATTTAGAAACCAGATTTCTAAAAGGGCATGGAATTGGCATAATGGAAAAGGCCACGTATGAGTCCTTGTGGAATTTTTCCATGTATTGAAGAGAATGCAGATTGACTGGAGTGAGACCAGTTTCCTCTTATAGAAATAGGCAACAAATAGAGCATGAGATTTTGAAAATAGAATATTATTGCAGAGGCTTCATGCCAGCCATTCATATACATAGGTGATCAATTCCGTTCTAACCATTTCTTAATCCCCACTTTGTAACCAGTCAATAACGTAAAACACAATGGATTTAGAAGATAAAGTTCAAATCACTTCCATGTGATCATACAACACAATGTTATAAAAAAAGCATAATTTTTTTTGTGTGTGAAAATAGTAGTTGAGCTGACAATGATTTTGTATCACTTAAAATATAGAAAATGTAATGACATAGAATATAAAAAGTTGCTAGAGCAACTTTTATGTACACATGTGTACACACACACACACACACACACACACACACACACAAGGGTTGAACTATTGAAAAAAACACCTGTTTGCTATTTTTTTGTTTATGAAAGTAGCACATGTTTACTATGGAAAATACATAGAAAACTATAAAAAATCACCCATTATGTCACCATAAATGACATTTTAATCTACACTTAATATTACTATACATTGTTTACACTTAACATTTTATTTTAAGTGTTTTCATGGCATCAATGTTATTTTTCTGTAGCAATTTTTAACAGTATCTGATTTTCCATTATATAGATGCTTATAATTTTTTAACTAGTCCCTCTGTTATAGAATTTTGAAGTTGGACTTTAGAGTCATACATACCTGAGTTTGAACCTGATTCTTGCCACTTTTTAGCTAAATATTTTAAATATACTATTGAATCATCTTATGTTTTACTTTCCTTATTTGTGCAATGGGAATGATATTATTAATTGTATGCCATATCCTTGGGATTAAGAGATAATGTGCATAAAATAGTGAAATGCCTGGCATATAAGTACATAAATGTTAGAATAATCATCAATCAATCAATCAATCTACCAATCAATCTTTGACTTAATTTTTCCTCACAAAGTACTTTATTTCTGTAATTGGACATTTAGATCAGGTATTTCCAGATTGTATACACTGTTCTCACAAGAGAACCTAAAGAAGTCTTGTGACATCTTTTAGGCCAGTGGGGTCCCTTTAGAGGTACAATGGACCAAGGAACCAGTACTCTTGTGATCTATGGAGACAGGAACACATATAGGGACAGTTAGGGTGGCATATACATAGATTTGCTATGTTCCTACAATTATCAGGAACAGAGAACTGAAATTAGAAGTAAAAGCAAAGCTTTGTGTGAGACAGTAAGACCTATTACATGAAGTAGCTTATATAATATTCTATACCATATCATTCACAAAACATCTATCCTTTGTTGTTAAATTGGGCAATTTAGGCTTGATGAGCATTATATTGTATAATTAGAGTGAACTTTAAAAAAGAATATAATCAGGTATATAAGAAGAATTTGAACCAATGACTTATAAATGGCTATATAGAGTCAAGAGTTATAATAATAACATTACTCAAAGTAAATGGGAATTCAGAGAAAATTGCAAAAAGGAAAACACAAGTAAAAATAAGAGAAAATGCAGACTCTGAGTTCTTGATGTGTAGGCTAAGATTCTCTTGTTATTTGGGTACTTATGTGCTTCCTCAGTAGGTAATTGAAATGTAGAGGAGGAAAGTTGTTTAATAGCTAGATTGTAATACTATAAATGTCCACTAGATTAGTTGAGAAAAATCATAAAATCCCACTTGTTATGTGGAAAGATAATGTGACTATATACACAAAGAAAGTTTGTAAAAACGGAGATGAGAGCCGGGCGTGGTGACGCACGCTTGTAATCCCAGCATTTGGGAGGCTGAGACCAGAGGATCCGGGTTGGCGGCCAACCTCAGCTACCTAGTGAGGCACTCCGCAACTTAGTGAGACCCGGTTTCAAAATAAAGAATAAAAAATAGGACTGGGGGTGTAGCTCGGAGGTAGAATGCCCCTGGGTTCAATCCTCAGTACCGAAAAAAAACAACAACAAAAAAAAAAAAAACGGAGATGATAATCTCTTTTAAGCTCAAGGAGAGGTTGATATTGAAAATAGATGCTGACATGTTTTTAATAGTAATGGTATTTTTTGTGGAATCCTCAAACATTGACTCTAATTTTATGGCTCACAGAGTTGCTTCCTATACAATCTTCACGCCTGTGGGTTTAAGGCCTGAAGCACATGTGTTGTAGCACACATGTGATACAACAGCCAGGAGTGGATTTACTGAGTAAAGTTAATTTAAAGATGCAATGTCAGGCCGGGCGTGGTGGCGCATGTTTGTAATCCCAGCATTCGGGAGGCTGAGACCGGAGGATCCGGGTTCGAGGCCAGCCTCAGCTACCTAGTGAGGCACTCTGCAACTTAGTGAGACCCGGTTTCAAAATAAAGAATAAAAAATAGGGCTGGGGGTATAGCTCTGAGGTAGAATGCCCCTGAGTTCAATCCCTAGTACCACAAAAAAAAAAAAAAAAAAAAAAAGATGCAATGTCATATTGTGCTATAAGAGTTTATTCTTTCTCCTACAGTAAAAACACTCTAATTTTCTCTTTCTTACATTTACACTAAATATTACCTTTGCTTCCTATTTTTCCATTTGAATGAGTACATTTTTATTTTTTTTATTTAAATAGTGAGGTCAAACAAATTATGAAATACTTGTCAATCACTTAGATTTCTCTATTGGAAGTTTATCTATTCATTTTTTGCAACATTTTATTGAATCTCCCTCTTTTTTGTCAACTTGTAGTACCTCCTTTCATATTTGCAATATTAATTATGTTTTAGATATTATCAGTTTTGACAATCTATATCTGATATTTAATTTGTTTATAATATAGTCTTAAGTAGATATGAGTTATTAATATTCTATATGAGCATAATTCATGAGATTTTTACATACAATGCATACTTTCTGTCTTGAATTTTTTAGACAAAAATTTCTAAATTCATAACCAAAAATATATTTTCCAAAATTTCAGGCTTTTTCCACTTATTTTACATCTTTTCTTACCATTAATGTAGAATGCTATATATTATTTTTAAATGAATAAATCAGTATACTCTGGTGTATGCATATTATAAATTTATATTTATTTTGTGTATATAATAATATTTATGTATATTAAATGTAAATTATTTATGTGGAAATACATATTCATACATATAGTCATTATAGATAAACATAACTATATTCACACTCATTATAGATACTAATTCCAGCTAAGATTAAATTAAAACAGACCTTTGTGTACAGCATCCCATTAAACTAAATGTACAGTGATTCACTGACTTCATGATGCATACGCTTTTCCAAAATGAGGCCGGATATGCAATAATAACCATATTCTGTCCTATTCTCTGCAGCTGCAATCTGTGATGATGGTTGTCGCCTGAGGTTATTATCATGTAATCACATCCACCAATCTGACACATATGTGAACCAACCTCTTGATTGTGTTGCTTTAATACAATATTGTGATCAATGAACATAACTATTCATGATAAATGATTATTTCATAACAAATGACTGGGCAGATGGATGGGTGGCTTCTAGTGGTTTAGTTAAGCCATCTGCCAATCTTAGAAAATGACCAGATACAGCCACAATTATTACTTCATAAAGCTTTTAAATCTGGCATCAAAAGGGAAGCTTTTGGAATTGTAAGTCCATCTTCATGTTATAATAAGATATATTGATATGCATTTCATAATGTGTTTTTAATAGTATGTGGTTTGATACTAAACACAGGCAATCTATTTAGTTTAAAAATAAATATTTAGTATGTTGTTTGAAATTACTTCCAGGCATATTCTTTTAAAGTTTGACTATTTTGTTTATAAGAATCTTTGTTTTCTTTGAATATGTATTCATAATTTATCACTGAAAAATAAACAGAACAAATTATAGAGGGAAAATAATTCTGTGCATTTATTTTTACAAAAATGAAATAGAATTATGTTAAAATAAATTAAATCAGGTAGTTTGGTTAGAAAATGGCAAAATCAGAATGTCTAGCTGGCAACATAGTACTTTTAGAACAGAGGAAATGAAAGATGAAAAGAGTTGTAATTTTTGAAAGTCAGAGATCATGGAGTTTAAAAAGGTACATGATACTGGAACTATAAATTATCAAAGAGTTTTATAAATGGTAAACAAATGGTTAGGGAATATTTGAATCCAAATACATTCAGGTCAAATAAATGTTCACTATTGAAATTTGTATCTTCCATGTGCAGTGACACCTGCCTGTAATCCCAGTACTCGAGGGACTGAGACAGAAGGTTTGCAGGTTGGAGGCTTGCCTCAGCAACTTAGCTAGACTGCTTCAAAATTTAAAAAATAAATAAAAATAAAAAATGGTTGAGGTTGTAACTTGTAGGTGGAATGTCCCTGAGTTCAAACTCCCATACCACCCACATACCCACACCCGCACACACACACACACACACACACACACACACACAAACATACAAATTATGACCATTTTAATTTAATGTTATTTAATTAGAAGTTACAAACTTATTTATTTATTATTTACTTTTGGCACTGGGAATTAAACTCAGAGGCATTCTACCTCTAAGCTATACCGCCAGCCCTATTTTTTTTTTTCTTTACTTGCCTTTTTTTTTTATGGGGAGGAAACAGGATTTCACTAAATTGTGGAGGACCTCAAGAAATTGTTGAGGCTGGTCGTGTACTGTAATTCTCCTGTCTCAGCATCCCAAGTACTGAGATTACAGGCATGTACCACCATGATTTATTTACAGACATATTTGGATTAATAAAATTATTTTTTCTTGGAGGAGAATAAACAAAAACATTTTTATCTAAATGTATTAATCAGCTTCTCATCACTGTGATGAAATACCTGACAAACACAGGAAAGCTTTATTTTGGCTTGTAGTTTCAAACATTTCTGTCCATGAAACTAGCAACATTGCTATGAGCCTATGGTGAAGCAGATTATCATGGGCACGATACAACAGAACTGCTCATCTCATGGTTCTGAGAAGCAGAGTAAGAGAGTTCAGGGACAGGAAATAACCCTCCCAGGTACACATCCAGTGACCAATTTCTTCCAAGGCGGTCCCACCTCCTAAAGTTTCCAGAACCTCTAGTAATTCCAGAAGCTATAAACTCATCAATGAAAAAAAAATCCACTGATGAGGTCAAATTTCTCATGATACCATCACTTCCTAAAAGCCCCACCTGTGAACATT
Source organism: Graphiurus murinus (assembly GCA_004027655.1). Lineage (NCBI taxonomy): Eukaryota > Metazoa > Chordata > Mammalia > Rodentia > Gliridae > Graphiurus > Graphiurus murinus. The sequence continues at coordinate 12,581 of PVLC010000819.1, forward strand.
TCTGCATTGGGGATCCAAGTCTCCACTGCCTGCGTCTTTGCAGGACATTGCAGATCTAAACCATAACTTTAACAAAGTATCAGTACTTTCAGATTATTTGAAATATCAATATGTTTTTCTTGACTTATCAAGACAATATTGCTTCCATCAGTGACAAAGTAAACTATGTAGCCAAGAGGACTGTTTGACATGCATATCTATGTACAGAAATGTATGTATGTATTGAAGTAGTTTTTCTCAACTTCAAATTCATAGTATGTTGAGTTTATTATTAATAGGAATATTATCTTTTATTACATTTATTACATTGAAACAGAGCAAAAGTAAATGTGAGCTTCAAAAGATAAAAATAAGTTTACTCTACATTAAAAATTAGCATGTTTCCTATTTTTCCTTCCTCCTTATTATAGTCTCTTCTCTTGTACCTGAAATACATTCAATCTAGTTGCTTGAAGAATGAGGATATATCCAGAGAGACTATTATACTAAAGGAACTCAAAAATACTCTTTATGATGAAAAACTAAAGACAATAGGAGAACTTATACTGGAGAAGACATTATTAAGTATTATGACAGATTATATAAGAAAAGTTTGACTTTCCTTTCTGTGTCCCTACACTAAAAGATGTTAGTTATTTAGCACTTTCTCTTACCCCACTCATTTCTGTCATCATTTAAGGGTTTGCTGATATCATCTTCTCTGGTGCTTAATTATTTCTTCCCAAGAAAAACAAACATTGATATTTTTATTATTTCTATAATTATATTCTATAATTCATATTTCTCTCTATACATAATTTTCCATTTATAGCTCTATGACTTGATAGTACTGTGGTAAGTGAATTAATGAGGTGGTTTTGTTTTTGTTTTTAGAGATAATGGAATGCATTTTCATTAGCATGGTGCAGATAAAGAAAATGTTCTCAGTAAATGTCCAAGAAGAAAGTGATTGGGTTCATAAATAAATGAACAATATTATTTTATCTTTTAAAGTAATTACCAAGAAAGATAAAGGGTAAACATTTGAAGTAAATTAACTATTGATCTGATGTCAGATGAAAGCTTTTTATGTTTTATGACAGGAAGAAAAGTAGAGGGGACTAATAGTTGGACTAAATAACATTTAATACTATTTATAATTTTTAAATCAATCATTCTCATATAAGAATATTTTTTCCAAATACAGGTTAAGCAACAAATTACCCATCAACTTTCATGACAGACTCTTTCCTGACAGTATTTGATGGGCCTTCTTGTACTTGGAAGTAAGGCCTAGTCTTCCCTACAGTTATACCCATACTTTACATGTGGGTAACATTGAAAATTGTTAAGTGTTAATAAATAGGTAAATCTCTATGGTTGAAAAACATAACCAATTTAATAAAAAAATGGACAACTGAATTAGATACCTCTACCTTTTTAGTAAACACATGAGTTAAACATGCATGACTTTCATTTGAAACTTATAGCAGTTACATAGGGCCAAATAATTTAAGACTCCTGATATTCCATAGCTCCCAGAGCATCTATTTAGTTATCAAAGATGCCCATTGCATTTGAATTATGAAGCAGGAAGAAGATACATGTAAGATACTTTTATCTCAAGAAGTCAAAGCATAGGATTACTGAGACATCCTTCATAACTTGCTAGTCATTTATCTGAAACTGAGCTCTGTAGCTTAGCTTATTAAGCCAAATGCAAGCCATCAATATATATATTTTCAATATATGTTGTAGACAAGCTAGTAAGAGATGCTCCAGGGGACTTTCAAACTTTAAACAGCATATGATAAATTGCTAGGTAGACCTTTTTTTAAATCTTGGCCAAGGGTAAGTACCATAGTTAGAGGCATTTCAGATAAAAGGATGGAAATGACACAGACCAGGTGCAGACCCTATTTTTAGCTAAAACAAAATATATAGGAAGTGGTATGCTGATTGATCTGTATATTTAGTCTCTATACAGCAATGGAATTTTTAACAAAATTCTAGTATTAACTTTTACTGATAATGACCCTCCTTATGATATTTAAGAATAAATAAAACAATAGTTATTGTTCCAAAGAATAATAAAAACAATTTAATTCATCAGTTTCTATTATTAATCAACAAAAATATAATACTTGAAAAGGACATTGATTTGTTTCTATAAATACTACTAGATCTTATATGTGCAGACACTTTATAAAAATACAAGACACATTACCTTTATTTTTTTTTATTTTTTATTTTTTTTGCGGTACTGGAGATTGAACTCAGGGGCATTCTACCTCCGAGCTATACCCCCAGCCCTATTTTTTATTCTTTATTTTGAAACCGAGTCTCACTAAGTTGTGGAGTGTCTCACTAAGCAGCTGAGGTTGGCCGCGAACCCGGATCCTCCGGTCTCAGCCTCCCAAATGCTGGGATTACAAGCGTGCGCCACCACGCCCGGCTGACACATTACGTTTATTATTTAGTCATTACATAAATGAATTGGAAAATAAAAAAAATATATAGAACTTTTTATTATAAAGTTGTTTGTGGGGAAATAAATTACCTGTGTTCCAGTTACTGACAACTAACTTTCAGACAGTAACTGCTCAGGTCTCTATCTTGGTATCGCTTCAAACTTCATGTTTTGGAACCTAATATCTGATGAAGTAATATAAAAAGAAAGTTCTTGCTGAAGTAATTCAGCCATGAGGGTGCCAAAATCATGAATGGAATTGGTGCTCTTATCAATAAGATTCCAGCAAGCTCTGCTTGTTTACCTCAACCTTGTGAGGATACAAAAGGATGCTAGGGATGAGTAACAGACAATTACCAGGTATAGAATATACAGATTGCTTGAACTTGGATTTTCTAGCCTCCAGAATAGTGAACGATTAATTTTTTGTTTACAAATTAGTCAATGTAGTACTTAGTCCTGGAGATTGAACCTAGAGGCATTCTATCACCACATACAAAGCAAAAAGAACAATTATGAGAAAAAATGACCAAAGATGCCCTTATACTGAACACCAATCACAAAGATACTAAGAGGTGTTTATATTCAAACTCTTCTCTCAAAATTCATGCTTATCAGATTTACCTATTCTCCCATGACCTATGGGTCTCATAAACATTCAAGGCTTGCCATGAATTCTACTCATGCTGCATGCTTACTATCTATTTTTTCAAGTTTTAAGCTAAATATCAACTTTGGTTGCATGCACCTACAAAAAATATTACTCGTATAAAATTTCACAAAAAATATCTTCTCTGTAGAATTTTATGCATACACATTTAAGGACAAAAAGCTAAAAATAATCAATATTCTTTACTGAAATACAGTCTGCTTCTAGGTGTTTTTCTTAAAACATGCAAAGAAAAACCCAAAACTCTTGCATGGAATTCTTAACACGCATTCAAAATTGGAAAGAACTCATACAAATACCTACAAAGTATAAAATAAATAAGTTTGATCTAAACAAAAAAGTTAGATTGCATGACACTGATAAAAAAGGTATGTTGTTTCTTTGCTCAGATATCTTTATTAACATTCACTGACCTGCTTTACAATTTTTTTTCCTTATTCTTCCTGCTCCACTTGGAGCCCTGTGAATCTGTAGCCAGCTCAGACACTGAGTGTCAAACCCCATGTTGTTATTAGCACAAGGAAGCTGAGAATTTACTGTAATAAAGTAACTTGGCCTCATATGTAGAAATAGTCTCCTCTTTCTAAATGTACAAATCATTTACTACCTTTAGTTTTCTGAGTTACTAAAACTTTCTCCCATATTATTTTGCTATCGTCCTTAGTTTAGATTGCCTTCCAGTTCTATCTAAATATATCTACTATGGCTGAGGAAAAACTAAGTGAGTAGAGATGAATGACAAAAACCTGATAATTTGATTTCATTTTCCACTAGAAATAGTTATTCTTGGAAAAGGTACCTCTATCATTCTGTGCACTTAATTTTCTTATATGCCATAAATATATTTCTGGTAGATCTGAGTTCTCATTAACCTGCCCTTCCCCTACAATGGAAATTTCTTAGCTTTTCTCCACTCTGAGATGTACTGTTGTTGTTAAGTAACTTCTACAAATTAAATATGGAGAAGTGAGGTCAAAGTATAAAAATTCTGTTGATTTTAGGGTATTTTAATAATTAGTACCTACCTCTTAACAATACCCAAATAAGACAAAATATATTTTGAAATTTATATTTCTCTGTTTGAATTTGTTTTAAGTTCAATATTTTCTTTGTCACAGTTTTCTGTGCTAGAAAAATGTTCATTATTTTTTTACAGGCAGTCCAATAATGTATGCTCTTTTTTCTCTTCTTTCTCTACCTTACTGTCCTATTCAGAGATGTTTTCATCCAATGACGCATAATGCTATCAAGATATTCCAAGCTGTGGCTTTCTAGTCTACAATACACTCCAGTACAACTTATTCCTCTGAAAAGTCACCAGGGTGATAAATAGTTTCAATGTCTGTGTCTAGGGCACAGTGGCACAAAATAAATCATTTCCTCCTTAGAGTTTTTCAGATTCAAAATAAGAGACCTAGATAACGAGGGCCAAGAAATAACTTCTTAACCATTACTTTTGGAGAATAACATGCAGCCATGAAGACTTCTGTGAAAAACTAAACCCCTATAGGATATTGAGGGTCCATTAATTCAAATTTCTAAACTGATTTAATTTTTTAAGGACTTTAATCTGTTTACACATTACTTGAGTTCAATACTTCCCACAGTTTCAAAATAGAGAATAGATGATTCAAGTAAAAACTAATATAATGTATTAAATGTGCCTAAAACATTGGGAACAATTTCCACAAGAAGACATTTGGTTGGTTGAAAGATCATAATATTCTAGGTGTTATCTCAATATCAACTGGGTTCCGTGAATCACTAATGATTGAATGCTTTACGTTGCTGATATTAATATATTACTATACTGTCTTTACTCTCACATATTTCTAATACCATCATAAGCAATTTCCAGAGGAGAAAAGAAAAAAAATTAATTATTTCTTTGAATAACTTATGTAAAGGATAGAAATTGTAAGTTGTTTTAAAGCACTGCATTTTGAGTAAAAACAATTTGTATGAACTTCAATTTTCCATTTTGTGGTGATTGCAATCATTGCATGAAGAATCAGAGGAGATGGAATCGCCTCCAAATTTTATAATCTCATAAAATCACCAAATTAAAACTTTTCTGTGAAATTAACACTTTTACATTGCCAACTGCATAATTTGTATTATATAATTTGTATTAAATGGTGAGTGCCTGTAAATCCCAGTACATGGAAACTGAGACAGGAGAATCATAGGTTCAAAGCCAGACTCAACCACTTAGGCCTCTCAACAAGTTAAACTGTTTCAAAATAAAAAATGAAGTAGGGATGGGGGTGTAGCTCAGTGGTAGAATTCCCCTGGGTTCAATATCCAGCAACACACACAAACACACACACACACACACACACACACACACACACACACACCACACATACATACACAAACACACAAGAAAAGGTTATAAACATTTTTAATACTTATAGCTGAACTATTAGCTTTTTTTCATGGATATTACATTATATTATGAATTAGTTGTTTAAATTTTCATCTATGTCAAAAGATTAATTTATTTAATTTTGTGCAAATATATGTGTATCAGTGTGTGATTATTACTACCTACTACAAAATTATTTTTATACTACTCATGGATTTTATGAAAATGTGTTAATCACCATTGGTTATTTTCTTATTATTTCAGGGCCTAAATATTATGAAAATATTAAAACTCAGAGGCATTCTACCTCCAAGCTATACCCCTAGCCTGATTTTTTTTTTTATTCTTCATTTCGAAACAGGGTCTCACTAAATTGTGGAGGACGTCACTAAGTAGCTGAGGCTGGCCAAGAACCTGAGAGATATCTTCCTTTCTCATCCTCCCAAGTACTGGGTTTGCAAATGTGTGCCACCAGACCCAGTTTTATAATTGCATTTTATAAATTTATGATTTGATAGAAGATACATTTAAACATATTATATAACTTGAAAGTAGAAGAATGTATGTATTAATGGAGTTAAACAAAATATATCAACAAATGCTTACTGGTTGGTATAATAATCACCAAATATAGAAGAAGGAACAGAATTCAATAGGACTAACAGATCTCATAGATGATATCTCCCATAAGTTGTTCATCATCTACTTACTTGCTGTGAATTTCCATGACCTACTAGAATTTGACAATTACCTTTAGATTGTATAATTATTTTTCTTATTTATTAAAGTTGACAAAACTGAACTTATATTTGCAGTTTCATTGAACCTATTATAATTTGAAATTGACTCCTTGATGGTAGAGTCTAAGCTCCAGAGGCATTATGACTTCATCTAAATTATTTATTGGTACATCCCCATGACTCAAATAGTGGCTAATTATTTAAAAATTCAGCAGTTGTAGCCGGGCGTGGTGGCGCACGCTTGTAATCCCAGCATTCGGGAGGCTGAGACCGGAGGATCCGGGTTCGCGGCCAGCCTCAGCTAACTAGTGAGGCACTCCGCAACTTAGTGAGACTCGGTTTCAAAATAAAGAATAAAAAATAGGGCTGGGGGTATAGCTCGGAGGTAGAACGCCCCTGAGTTCAACCCCCAGTGCCGCAAAAAAAAAAAAAAAAAAAAAAAAAAAAATTCAGCAGTTGTTTATTAAATACCTGCTGCTGACTAGGAACTCTTCTAAAACTAAATAACTAGTGTTATAAAAATATATAGTGCATTCTTACCTTTCTTTGTCTTACATTCTATTTGGGGGCAACAGACAATAAATAAAATACATAAGCACAATATATAATGGATAATGATATGAGGTATATAAAATGTAATACAGAAAGAACATATAGGACGTGCAAAGTATATAGAGGAGTTCAATTTGAAATAGTAAGGAATGAGGCCTCATATTAAAATTTCTAAGTCTTTGATCCATCTTGAGTTGACTCTTATGCAGGGTGAGAGATTGGGATCTAATTCCATTTTCTACATCTAGATAACCAATTTTCCTAGCACCATTTGTTGAAAAAGCTATTTTTTTCTCCAGCATGTTTTTTGGCACCTTTGACAAAAATCAATTAACTATATGTGTGAGAATTTTTCTGTAGTCTTCTAGTCTATTTCATTTATTTATGTGTCTGTTTGTGCCAATACCATGCTGCTTTTATTATTATAGTTTTGTAGTATAATTTGAAATCAGGTATAGTGATATCGATCTGTAGCATGGTTCTTATTGCTAACAATTGCTTTGAAAACAAAAGGAACTTTTTTATAAATGAGGAGACACATCAGTAGAATAGTGGAAAGAGATTTTGGGAAGAAATTAGAGAGGGAAAAAGGATACCTGATGAAGTAAGTAGTTCAAATAATGCTATACACATATAAGAAGTTATCAGTACCAATCACGATAAGATGTATGGGGAGAGGAGGGAGGAGTTGGGTGAAATCAAATGGGAAGCACAAAGTGCTTTGTGAATGTATGTTTCTATCATTTCGAACTTCATTATGTTGATTAATTATAACACACCAGTAAAAGAATTTGTTTTTTAAATTGGAACCATCTGTTAGAATACCAAAGCAAGATCTCCAGTAAGAAGTTGATAGAGTTAGTAATACAGGTTGGATATAAAGATTTAAAGGCTGAAATCATACATTTGACATTTAAAAACAAAACTATCTGAAATCCCTGAGGAAGTTGATGGTGATAGATTGAGGGAATTTCCACCAGCACTTGCTGATTCTTGGGAAATTCCAAGATTAAGTTATTAGGTAGAAAGAAGAATGCCAGTGCATGCCGGCTAAGTCAGACAAGCTTGGAGGGAGAAAGTGTGGTTTGAGAAAAACAAAGACAAAAGTTACTTAAAGTGAAAGACAAGGGATAGATTCAGGAGGGCTGACTGAATACTGCAGTGCCAGAGTTTATTTAGCTCAATCCTTATATACTTCTTTGAGCACCAGAGTATACGTCAAAATTAATGTTTTCTCACAATGGTTACATCTTGTGAAATTTAATCATCTGAGGGTACAAAGTTCAAGGAGCAAATATTCATGCAATTCATTACTATAACAGCCTGATAAAGTCTGAATAAACCTCTTGATTCCTGGAACTTAAAGCAAAGCAGGGCTTTTGCCCTCAGTCAGTAGTCAGTGCATGTTATAGTAATCTTTATCTCCATAGGAATAGACTTCTATGCCTGTGAGTCAGCAAAAGTAGACCTTGAGCACTGTTGGTCTCCGACAGAATAAAACATGAAATGGAGCTGTCTTTGAGAGAAGGACATCAAAAGATTATTATATCCTGTACACCAAGTGGAAAGACTATATTCATGATAAGGATATGACCAACCAGGATCTGTGATCCAACAATATCAACACTGTTGATCAAGTAAGGTGAGAAACTGAAGTTCACTGTCACATTATCTCCAGGGGAATACATTCAGTTCCTGAAAAGAGCGTTTTCGATGTAGTGTCAGCAATGAAAGAATGATTACTATAAAGCAAAGACAGTAACAGAAAACTATATACAAACTTCAAGAAATTTTATTAGAAAAAAAAAAAGAAGAAGAAATGAGTCTAAGATTGGAATTAAATCAAAGTTGAAAAGCTTTTGCCTAAGAGAAAAAATGAAAGCATGTTTTCATGATGTGATGGTTAATCTTTGAGGTTTTCTTTAATAATGCATTATTTATGGATGTGTAAAATATTATTTAAATAATCCTTAAGTTAATAATGTGGTAGAATTAAATTTTAATTGGATCTGATTTCACAAAAGATCCAGTAAGGATTTTCTTTTGTATTAAACTTTTTATATATAGGAATATAGAAATATCTTTTTAACCAATATGACTGGATAAGTAATACCTAGTGAATTGATAAAACATTCCTTCTGGATTACCATGAAGATGCTTCCATAGAAGACTCAGTTAGAATGAGTAGAGAAGATCCTTGCTGGGTGCCTGGTCATCATCCAATCAGCTGGAGGCCTGGGTAGAATAAAAGGAGAGAAAATAATTTTCTTCTCTCCCCTGAGAGTCCAGACACTCTCTTCCTTCTTCTGCTGTTCATGCAAACTTAAGGTTCTCTGACCTTGGTACTCTAAGGCATACACCAGCGGCTTCCCAGGTTCACAAGCTTTCAGCCCAAGACTGAGGAGGATTGCACCATCAGCTTCCCTGTTTCTGAGGATTGGGGACTTGGATTGAGCCATGCTACTAGCATTGCTGGGTTTGCAACTTGCAGAGGGTTTGTTGTGAGACTTCAGCCTCCTTAATCACATGAACAAATTCCTTAAATGAATCCTATCTCAATATCTAGCTGGCTAATCTATATATTTTTCTATTGGCTTGTATCCTTGGAGAAACTGACCATTCCGTTTCATAAAATTCAACTTTGCATTTTAACTGTTATATTAATTTCAAAGTATGTTGAGTGGGTCAGTAGTCCCAAGAAAGGCTAATAAAGTAAGAATCCATATAGCCCTGCTTCACTGAATTTGCAAAGCCTTTCATTAGTACCATGCTTATAAAGCAATGTAAATAATAAAGCAAATTCTAGGCTTCTTTTCTTAGCTAGGATAATATAAATGTGAAAATGTTACAAAATAACATATTGACTGGCAACACTTTTGTATACCTATCATCTACCAATCTCTGACCACCATTAGTTAGTTTACATATTTGCCAGAAACTCATAGTCTTCCAGTTGAATATTGATCCTCCTGGGAATAACAAGGGCATGAGATATTTAATCTAATATACATACCATTCTTATAATTGGCATGAGAATAAATATTTTATTCTGTCAAATAAGAATTATTTCAAGTACTCTAAATGTCTGCTAAAACAATTCTCAATAATTAACTATCTATTGTTCACTCTCAACAAAATCTATACTTATAAATTTTGTGAAGTCAGAGGATGTTTATAAAACAGAGGTTAAGAGCTAATGTAGAAGCTTCTAATTAGTAACAAATGCATTATTTATGGATGCCTAAAATATTATTTAAATAATCCTTAAGTTAACAATATGGTAGAATTAAATTTTAATTGGATGTAGTCTCATTTTGAGATCCAGTAGACTTTTATATATTATACTTTTTAAGTAGATGAATACAAAAATAACTTTCTGATCAAAGTTTTTTTTTCTTAAGAAACTCCCCTTAATAGATCTCATGATGCTTACACTTAAAAGCTATATGTGTGAGCACGTGTTTTCTAATAGTGTGTGTGTGTGTGTGTATGTGTGTACACCTTGATTTCCCCAGATAATATGTGTTCAGAATTGTTTTTAGTGGATTTCTTTCCAGATGTCAAAAAAAAAATGGAGGGATATTTCCAAGATGTATTCATCAACTTGTAGAGGATATTCTAGGTCCATATATATTCAGCATGCTTTTTTTCATTATTTCCAACTTGGCTATATTTTGTAAAAGTAGAATTAATCCTAAGTTTTGTAAGTGATGGAGAGAATATAGAATCTCTTTGTCCATTAGAATATAAAATGATAGTGATATCCAATCAACCAAAGAGGCAAAGTAAAGAGGAGAAAAATCATGCTAAAATGAGCAAATGATTCATTAATGACTAGAAATAATATTGCAGGTATGATAATTGTACATCTATAAGACAATAGAAATGGGAATAGTTCAGCAAAGAAGTGTAATGTGTTTCCTTTTATTTGTATTCTTTCTGTGTGTGTGTGTGTGTGTGTGTGTGTGTGTGTGTGTGTATACACATGTTTAAAAGCTCATATATATTTAGGCTTAAATCTGTCATTAAGCAATGACTGAAATCATTTAAAGTTTTGCCTTATTTTGTCTTCACAAGCTAAAGGATTTTTTTAAAATATTTTCATTTATAGTAAGGACATATGTAATTTAACTTTGGTTATTTCTTCATTCCCAAAGTATTTTTTGGTAAATTTGAATCTAATATATGTGTATATATGTACATATAATGAACTCAGTTTAATTCCACTTTTTACAGTATATTTAATATCATTCTGTTGTTTCATAAATGTATAATAATTAGAATCATGTTTATTGTAAGGCTATAAAATTGTTATCTGTTTACTTCTATATTTTATACTCTTTTGCACATTTAAAATTTTACTAAGCATATATCACCTACAATGTACGTTTTAATAAGTACGTATTCACTCTGTGTGTGTGTGTGTGTGTGTGTGTGTGTGTATGTGTGTGTGAGTGTGTGCAAGGGAGGAGTGTTGAAATCCCCATGCCTCAAATTCTTGGTGTAGAATAGGCTTTTCTTAGGGTATAATCTGTTCCCATCTCTCAGGACTGCAGATGGTGACTCCTCCACAATCTGATGTGCACTCGCCCTGGCCCTAGTATGTTTTCTCGTCTCTTGTCACAATAGAGGCTTCACCCTGTTCATTCAGTATTTTTATTCTAAAACTTCTAATAAGCAGAGTATATTTCCTTTCATTGCATAGGATAATAAAAAGTCTATGTATCTTTGATCACAGCATGGAGATGTTCTAATTTATAATAAAATTGTATAACACACCAAGGTAGGTGGTTTAACAAGTGTACATCAAAAGACCTTTTCCAATTCTTTTTGTGTCAGAAATCGAGAGTAATCCATTTTCAGTGCACTGAAGTTCCAGTATAGTGCCTTTTTGTTGATACTCAATTAGAATTTTTAAGAATGCACTTGTCAATACTCCCACCTTTTTTTTTTTTTTAACTAGTGAAGAGAGAAATTTTTGAAGTAATCTCCTGAAGCTTCAAACAGTAAACACTAAAGGTATGCATAGGTAAATTATGGATTCTCATCATGAATGCATTCTGCAGGTCAGTAAGCTACTTCTCCCAGTTGTCATGTAATGTCAGTAGTTCTCTTGTATTAATATTATCTCATCATATAGACTTGCTATAATAATTTTATCTACTTACCTACTGATGGGCATTTATCTTAGTTCACTATTCTAGTTATGAAAATAATGCTGCAAGGAACATTCTTTTTTAAAAATAGCTTTTATTTTTTATTTATTTATTTTTGCGGTACTGGGGATTGAACTCAGGAGCATTCTACCTCTGAGCTATACCCCCAGCCCTATTTTTTATCCTTTATTTTGAAACAGGGTCTCACTAAGTTGCCAAGGGCCTCACTAAGTAGCTGAGGCTGGCTGCGAACTCGGATCCTCCAGTTGCAGCCTCCCAAATTCTGGGATTCCAAGCATGTGCCACCACGCTTGGCTCTAAAAATAGCTTTTATATGAACATATATATTCATTTCTCCAAAGTGAATACCTTGAAGTCTCAGGATCATATGGTAGTTGTATTTCAACTTTTGTGTGTGTGTGTGTTTGTGTGTGTGTTGTGTGTGTGTGTGTGTGTGTGTGTGTGTGTGTGTGTGTGTGTGGTACTGGGAATTGAACCGAGGGGTATTCTCCCTCTGAGCTATACCCCCGGCCCTATTTTTTATTCTTTATTTTGAAACAGGGTCTCATTAAGTTGCAGAGGGCCTTGCTTAAGTAGCTGAGGCTGGCTGTGAACCCGAATCCTCCAGTCTCAGTCTCCCACGTACTGGAATTACAAGCACACACCACCTCGCCCTGCTTGTATTTCAACATCTTAAGAAAAAAACAAAAACAAAAACAAAAAAAACAGCAAATAGAATATTACTGAAAAAGAATATGGGATAAGTCACTGATACTTGTAATAATATGAAAATATGAACCAGTTCCCAAGAGAATACACTCTTTACATTTATATGAAAACTTAGAAAACAGAAATCTAATTATTCATTAGAGAAAACAGATATTTGTTACAGTATTTTATATCTTGATAATGGTCTTAGTTACACAGATGTATCTTCAAAAAATATTAAACTATACAGATATAGTAATTTGTTGTTTATGAATTAAACATTAAGGATGGAGAAATTAAGCAATATATATTGTTTAGCTGAGCATGAAGGCATATGTCTGTAATCTCAATACTTGGAGGCTGAGAAAGGAGGATCACAGGTTCAAAGCTAACCTCAGCAACTTAGTGAGGCTGTCAGCAATTTAGCGATATTGTATTTCCAAATAAACAATAAAATAGGATTGATGGTGTAGCACAATGGTAGAATGGCCATGTTTTCAATCCCAATATATATATATATATCAAAGTAACTCTCTACAGGACCATTTTCCAAGTTGATATTGCAGACAACAAGAGTGGAACCTTGCACCATCCAAGTTTGAGTTAGACAAATAAGCTAAATATTTGAAAACATTTTCAATCAATTGTGAGTTCTTGGGTTTTGTCTGTATCCACCAACTTCTCTGCTAATTTCCACTGTCAAGGATACCAAATATTTTCTTTCTTTTTTCTTCTCTCTAAAAAGTAGTGGTCTTATTATAAGCTACGTTTTTACTCCAGATTTAAAAGCTGAAATTCAATGTGTAGAGTCGAGCTGTGTTTATCTACTTGGATCTGCCTTATAGGTTTAAACACATTATTGAATGTCTATAATTCAACATGGATCAAACCTTTCTGTGGAAAAATTAAGATTTTTGCCATCACTGCCGAATATTGCTTTTCTCATTCTCAACATAATTTTTATATTCACATTCATATTGATAGGAAAGTATTAAAGTTCAATAACTTCCAAGTCACAATTCAATCCATTCAAATAAAATGAGCAAGAAATTAAACTATGACAACTAGACCATAACTGGGAGATTAACTCATTCTTCTCTAAGATTTTAGGAGTGAAATATTTTAGAAGTGATTTTTTTTTCTACAGACTGAATATAAACTAGAGTAATGAAAATTGTTCCATGAAAAGGGGAACATTTATTCTCAGACACGTACCTATTCTAGTCTTATACATTCCTAGGGTATTATGAGCTTTTTTTGTAATTCTCATTACCATCTGGAACTTATTTTGAGTTCCAACTTAAAATCTTTATACTTCTTTTGGTAAGAAACCTAAAAAACAATAAACCTTCAAGAAATGTGGAAGCTTTGTAAAAGGCTTCTATCTTGAATAGTTGAGTGATTAATTAATGGTAATTAGCTCATTAATTTAGAGTTAATGTTTGTGACTCAGTGTTAAATCAAGTTAGTTGTACTACTTTGCTGGCCATGGCACTTAGAGATGATCTTTTAAAAATATTTTATTTTATTATTTAATTTAATTTATTTTATTTGAGTCCTGGGGATTGAAGACAGGAGTCTTCTACTTCCTTGCTACACCTCAACCCTTTTTATTTTGAAACAGTGTCTCACAAGGTTTCTGAGCGCCTCTCTAGGTTGCTGAGGCTGCCCTCAAACCTGTGATCCCCTGTCTCAGCCTCCCAAGTACTGGGATCACAGAAGTGTGCCACTATGCTCAACTCTCACAGATAATCTTCATGTGGCATCCTAAACAATTATAACTTTGTTAGCAAGAGAGTTTTGTCTAAGACAGCCTTGAGATCTGAACATAAACTATAATTTTATAGATAAGTAAGAGTATGGATTCTGTTGACCATGAATAAAATTGGCCTTATCTCCCCAATATAAAGACATAAGGTGTCAAAATGGATTAAAAATCATAATCCATTTATATACTGTCTGCAAGAAACACACCTTACAAGTAAAGATATTCACTAGCTAACGCTAACGGTGAAGGGCTAGAGCAAGGTCATTCATGCTAATGAACTCAAAGACAAATAGAATTAGTAAATATGATATCAGACAAATTACACTTAAAACCTAAGCTTATCAGTAGAGACAAAGCAGGTCATTTTTAACTGATAAAAAGAACAATCCAGCAAGAGGATGTAGTGATATTTAACATTTATGCTCCAAACATAGGCACAGACACTTTCATAAAACAAATTCTTTGTGACATTAAATCACATATAGATCCCAATACAATAATATTGGGAGATTTAAACACTTTTCCCACACCACTAACCTGATCTTCTAGACAAAATGTCAGTAAAGATGCTTCAGACCTAAAAAGACCGAGTAGACACTTACAGAATATTCTACCCTACTACAGCTGAATTCACATTTTTGTTTAGCTGCTCACAAAACCTTCTTCAATTTCCTTCTTTAGTGTTTTGTAATTTTCATTGTAGATGTCTTTACCTCCTTGATTAGATTTCTTCCAAGATATTTTATTGTTTTTGATGTTACTGAAAATGGAATTGTTTGATGGATATAGTTTTCAGTGGATTTGTGGTTGGCATATAGAAAAGTTACTGATGTTTTTAGATTGATTTTTGTATCCTGATATTTGTTAGTCAGTTCTAGAAGTATTTTGGTTGAATTGTTTGGAGGATTATATCCTGTTCAAATAGAGATGATTTCAGTTCATCATTTCTTGTTTGCATTTCTTTTATCTACTTATCTTGCTTTATCACTCTGGCTAGAATCTTGAATACTATATTAAAAAGTAATGGTGATAGTGAGCATCTTTGTCTTGTTCCTGATTTTATAGAAAATTCTCACAGGTTTTTTTTTTCCCATTCAATATGATGTTGGCTTTGGGTTTATTGCATATTAAATTATGAGGTTGAGGTAATTTCCTTTGACTCTGATTTTCTGCAGTGTTTTTAACATTAATGGGTGTTAGATTTTGTCAACTGCTTTTTCAGAATCTATTGAGATAATCATGTGTTTTTTTTTTTTTTTTGCTCTTATTTCTATTTATTTGGTGAGTGATTTGTTGATTTGCATATGTTGAACCAGCCTTGCATCCCTGGAATGAAAACAACTTCATCATAATGTACAATTTTGTATATGGTTTTGAATGTGAGTTGCTAGTATTTTGTTTAGAATTTTTTCATCTACACTCATCAAGGATATTAGTATGCAATTTTCTTTTCTTGGGGGATCTTTATTCAGTTTTGGTATTAAGATGATATTAGCCTCATAGAAGGAATTTGAAAGGTTTCCATCTCTTTTTATCTTATAGAATAATTTGTGAAGTATTGGGTTTAGACCATCTATAAAGATTTTGTAGAATTCAGTTTGGAATCCTTGTAGAATTCAGTTTGGAATCCTGGACTTTTCTTTGATGGGAAGCTTTTTATTGCTGTTTCTACCTTTTACTTGCTATTGGTTGGTCTAAATTTTCTATATACTCTTGATTCAATTTAGCTAGATTGTAAGTGTCTAGAAATCTGTCAATTTCTTCAATGTTTTCCAGTTTATTGGAGCATAACTTTTCAAAATATTGTCTGATAATCCTCTGGATTTCTTCACTGTCTGTGGTGATATCTCCTTTTCCCTTTTTATTTTAATAATTTGGTCCATCCTCTCTCACTTTTGGTTAAGTTAACAAACGGTTGATCAATCTTGTTGATCTTTTCTAAGATACAGACTTTGTTTTGTTGATCTTTTGTTTGTTTGTTTGTTTGTTTTTGTGGAATTTTTTGTTTTTGTTTTTCTATATTGCCTTGATTTCTGCTCTGGTTTTAATTATATCTTGCCTTCTAATGTCTTTAGGACATGTATTATGCTTCAGAGATGATATAATTAAGTTATGAGGGTTATAATTGCATCATTAGGTAAATCCATTTTAATGAATTTTCTAGGTGGAAACCCAGGCTGTTGGTATGTGTCTGGTAAAGGTGGGGCCCTAGGAGTATGGCCTTAGGGATCGTGTTTCTGTCTTTGCATCCCCTTGCTTGCTCTCTTAATTCCTGTCCCCATGATATGAGATGAGAGCCTTGTTTGTTTGTTCTCTCTCTCTCCCTTTTTCTCTTTTCTCTCTTCTCTCCTCTCTCCTCTCTCCTCTCTCTTCTCTCTCTCTCCTCTCTCCTCTCTCTCTCTCTCTCTCTCTCTCCTCTCCTCTCTCCCCTCTCCCCTTCTCTCTCTCTCTCTCTCTCTCTCTCTCTCTCTCTCTCTCTCTCTGTTCTCACAACCATGCCCTGAGCTCAACAGATCCTGGCCTCAAATAGACTAAACCCTGAAATCTCCAAAAAATGTGAGCAAATGAATCATCCATTCTTTAAGTTATATGGTCAGTTGCTTTGAATTATATCAGTGAGAATATTGACAGAGACACGTGGGGAAATATTTTAGGGAGGACAAATAAAGATCAGAGAGGATGTGACAGGAAGAGCAAACTGACAATAAAAACAAGTTACTACTTATATGATTACCACTGTGTGTAATCAGGGCTTCATCTTATAGGATAGCTCTGAGAAGCCAGGGAAAAACATGCCTCAGCACAAGATTAGCCAAGCAAAGAATGTGCCACAGGCTTGTTTACTTGGGATTCTTATCCCTCATTGTTTATTCTCATGAACATTAGTTTCCATTGACAGTATGTCTTCCATCACTGAGAAAATATTCATGACATCAGAGAACAACTGTAAAAAGCATTAAGATAGGAAACTTACCAAGCATGACAACTAACCCTCACCCACATTTATGAGGGTGAACTGGAAGCATGAAGAGAGATGTTGAAGGGAACTTCAGTTGCACCTGCTACAACTTTCCTAGTCCCAACCTTCCTAGTCCCTACCCATTCACTTTCTTTTTTTCCTGACATCCAGTTTCCACATGCTGGATTTTTTCTACCTTTCCATTTATTCACATATTCATTTTCCAGAAAGACCATAGTAAATTGGAAAATGATAGAAAGGGCAGATATTCCCTGATGACTGTTTTCTCAAGAAAATCCCTGTCTTTATTATTGTAACACCATGAAAGATGGCACAATAGTCTCATAAGGCCACAACCAGGCAGCAGATAGATGCAAGATATTGTTACATATCCACCACATGCTGTAAATTAATATTCTCTAATATGGTTTAAGAGGCAAAGCTTTCCTACCACAAAGCTGAAGTACTATTGTTTTTCTTATTATTCCTTCTCTCTTGGCTTGACTTAATGCACTCAAGGTGTCAAATACTATTCTGTCTCTTCACCTGCCTTTCCTTCTATCCAGAACTCTCTTCTCAAAAAAAATTTGCACGACTCCTTCTAGTTCATGCATATTATTCAGGATCTTGATTAAAAAAAAAAAATCACCTCTTCAGAGAAGAAATGTCTCAGCTATGCCATAAAAGAGATTTATTTTTTGAAGGCTCTTTTCCATAGTCTTTAAATAATTAATTTTTTCTACAAACAGACAAGCAATATATATTTATTTTTATTTTTTATTATTTTTCCTGCAACTTGAATATAAGCAAATTTATATGAAAATGATTGTCTTCTTATTTGCTTCTGCTTTCTCAGTATTGTGTAAACTATCTTGCACACAGCAGGTACTCAATAAAGTATTCAATAAATATTTGTCAAATAAATAAACATAGTTTTATCAAAATGGGGCACTTATTTATTTGTATTAATAAATTCCACTGCTATTTAATCTTCTTTGAGGCAAGGCCAATTTGTTTTTATCTCAATAAAAAGGATAGAGTTAGATAGACATCTATTCCTTTTTGAATATATTAGTCATGAATACAGAAAAAGTAATAGGTCTAGGATGTCCTGTGATTGAAGTTTATTTATTGAAAATTGTCATTGGATGAAGCTTTAGATGCTGCTTCTGGAGAAGTATCCCTTCTCCGTTCATCCTTTCTTGGGTTAAAAACTCAGTGCCTTAAGTCCAATTTTTAAAATTATTGATAAAGAAGCTCTATTTAAAATTACATCCAAATTCCATTTTTCAGTGTTTACTTTTTTCTTTTTCATTATTAGATTTGTCATAATCTATTTTTTATTTTTTCATAAACCATATTTTTGCATTACTGGTTATGGAACTCTGGGGAATTCTACTCCTGAGCTACACCCCCAGCCCTAATTTGATTTTTATTGTTTATTTTGAAAAAGGGTCTCACTAAGTTGCAGAGCATCTCACTAAGTAGCTGAGCCTGGCTGCGATCCTCCTGTCTCAGTTTCCCAAGTACTGGGATTGCAAGTGTGCACCATCATGCCTAGCTATAAAACAATTTTATTACACATTTTTCATGACATTCAATTAAATCACTTTCATTCTCTTATTAAAGACTTTTGTGAATGCTTCCTCTTTAATTTAATAAAGATATTTTGATTCCTCATCATAGTCTATTTTAAGTTAGATCTCTTGAAAGAGATTTGGCTCTAAAATTTTGTTAACAATTTTAAATATGTGTGTATGTTTGATATATTCTTGCACATGGTGAGCCCCCCACCCACACACACCCTGATCCCTCCTTACTCCCTCCCCTTCCCCTATGTGATATTAAGATTGACATTGATATTCTTACATTTGTACATAACAGAAATGGAAGTGTTTCCTTTATTGATTCTTCCTCTCCCCTCCTCACCTTCCCTAGACTGACTCCTTTACTACACTGGGTTTTCTCTCCCATTATCTAAAGTCCATCTAATATCCGGATTACCCGCTAGCTTCCAAATATGAGAGAAAATATATGGCCTTTCATTTTATGCAACTGACTAATTTATCTTAACATAATGTTTTCAGGTCCTTCTATTTTCTTGCAAATGACATAATTTTGTTCTTCATTGCTGAGTAGGTTTCCATTGTGTTTATATTCCATAATTTTGTAATCCACTCAGCTATTGATGGACACCTTGGTTGGTTTCATAATTTAGCTATTATCAATTGTGTTGCTATAAATGTGGATATGTATGTATCATTATAATATAATAATTTCAGTCAATTCTCAGGTTTCTGAAGAATTTCCACACTGATCTCCATAGCAGCTGCACTAATTTTCAATCCCCAAAACAGTGGGATCCTATTTCCCCATGTCCTCATTAGCATTTATTTTTTTTTCTTCTTGATGATTGACATTCTATTGTGGTTAGATGAAGTTTCAGTGTATGTTTGATTCGCATCTGCCATATTGCTAATGATGTTGAATATTTTTTCATATATATATTGGTCATTTTTATTTATTCTTTTGTAAACTGTCTATTTAGTCCACTTTCCCATTTTTGATTAGGTTATTTGTTTTTTAGGATATGTTTCTTAAGTTACTTGCATATTCTAGATTTTAATTTCCTATCAGAGCAGTAGCTGGCAAAGATGGTCTTCCCTTATGTTGCCTCTCCATTAAGTTTCTTGATGGGTTTGTTTGCTAAACAGAAGATCAAAATCTTTAATGTAATGAAATCCCACTTATTATTTATTTTTATTTTTTGTTTGGAAATAGGGTCTCTCTAGGTTACTGATAGTCTTACCAAGTTGCTGAGGCTGGTCTTAAACTTGTAATCCTCCTGTTTTAGCCTCCCAAGTACTGTGATTACAGGTGTGTGCTACCACAACTGGCTAGTATCTGTAGTTTAAATGGAAAAATTAAAAGAAAAAGAAGCCTGGCGTGGTGGCGCATGTTTGTAATCCCAGCATTTGGGAGGCTGAGACCAGAGGATCTGGGTTCGCTGCCAGCCTCAGCTACTTAGTGAGGCACTCTGCAATTTAATGAGACCTGGTTTCAAAATAAAGAATAAAAAATAGGGCTGAGAGTGTAGCTCGGAGGTAGAATGCCCCTGAGTTCAATCCTCAGTACCGCAAAAAAAAAAAAAAAAAAAAGAAAAGAAAAGAAAAAGAAGAGATTTGCTACTAGGAGAAGGCAAGAGTATGATGGAACCCTCTCTTTCATACAATCACACAGGGATGACTGAAAACTGAGGGTGCTATATAAACATTTTATAGAGAAAATCCTTCTTGAAATCAGTTACCTCTCTAAAAACAAGACATAATTATGGGAATGTAAGGCAGTGGTGCACTGAATGCCATAATAATACCAACAAAATCCAGGTGAGTGTCACTTTTGATTAAATTAAACACACTCCCCACAAAAACTTCTGGAGTGAATAAAATATATGTGCATTTCTGTGCATAAATAGTTTATCTAAGTTTCCACTGTTAAAAACACCATTGCATGCACACGCACACACACACACTCACACACACACACACACACACACACACACACACACTTAAATAACCCATGACAAAAGACAAATCAATCATTAGGTTTGTCCCAGATATGTTTCAAATGTTGCCTCTATCAGAGAGCAACATTTCAACAATAAATACAGTAAAGTACAGTAAAAATTTAGACAACATGCATGAGCAGATCAGAAATTTCAGAAGAGAGAAGGAAAACCATAACAAAGAATCAAATAGATTTGTAGAAATACATTTTTAATAGTAAAGATTAGAAATATCTTAGAAGACATGAAAGAAACATTAAATTTAAGGATATTTATGTTTGTTATAATATAAATGCAGTTAATTAACTTCTTAATGACTAATATCATTGAGAAAGTATTTCTGAAAATAAGAATTAGAGTTAAACAGTATTTAAAGAGAATAGTGATAAAATATTAGGATAATATATTTTGTTAATTGCATCTTTATGAGAAATTGAAGCAAAATTAAAGTCTTGGTAGTAATTTCTACATTCTGTGAGTAAGGGAGCTGAGAAATATGTGGTTAAAATGATTGGATTGTGTTAGACTATTATATTGAATTGTATCACGCTCATATCTGAAATTATCATGTGCAAAAAATAAAGCTATTTACTTATGTTGGTAAGAAAATCCCTTGGGAACAAATAGAGAAATTTCCATTAATTGTAAAAAAGTATAAATTAAATAAAGATTACTTGAATATTATATATATGGAGGCTCCAAATCGTTTTGCATCTCTTGAGTCTAAGCAATAAAGTTAAATTAATCTTACCTTGTATTCAAAAGGAATAAATATCTCTGGTAGATTGGGTTTAGAATTTTAAGTTAAAGAGTGCAATGGCATATTCCTTTATTTTTTCTTTCTGAAAACTCTCATATCCCCAGCTAATATAAAACAATATTTTAAAATTTGTCTTCTCGTTATCAGTTATTAGCTTTAGTTATAATAGTTTCAAGATATGATTTATATTTTCCCTGAAGTTTATATCTCATGTCATTTTTATGCAAATTCAAATCAATTGCAAACCCATACTGTCACAATTTAACTCTCTGATTCTTACAATAGTGGAACACTTGGTGCCAGACTGTTCACAAAAGGGGGTTCTCAATGAACATGTGCATCATGAGGGTCAATCAGGTTAACTGGAAGAAAACAGAACAGGAATAAATTAAGTCTAAGTTAGATTTTAAAAACCTGAACTTGTCATGACAATGACCATTCATTTCATGAATCAGGAAATGATAGTATAACTAACTTTATTTTCTAACATTATTAATATGAATGCACTTAATCTGAAATAGATTTAAATTCCCTTTATGGATTGCACGTGTTCAATATGATGCTGTTTTTCCCAATGTTCCTACAATCTGGAAGTAAACAATGTAAACCTGCAGTTTAGTAAAGATGTTATGAAAATGACAGTGAATTATATAGACTAAATCTTCTTCTTGATGAGAACTGCCTGGTTCTACTTATAAAGTAAATGTAAATCTAGACTTTTAAAGTCAAAGGCCAAGAAAATTAATTGAATATCAACAACTGAAGTATGTAATTTATCTGATAAAGGAGATAAATAAATTACTAAAGGAAGTATGTCTATATGCAAAATTAGGCTGCTTTTAGTCTACCCTTCTTTTAATGATATATGTAAAGAAGATATTAATCTGTGTATTCAATAATATATCTATTCGTGGCCAGCCTCAGCTACCTAGTGAGGCACTCCGCAACTTAGTGAGACTCGGTTTCAAAATAAAGAATAAAAAATAGGGCTGAGGGTATAGCTCGGAGGTAGAATGCCCCTGAGTTCAATCCCCAGTACCGCAAAACAAACAAACAAACAAACAAAACCAAAAAACAATAATATATCTAAAGATATTAATGTGAAACATAGAAAGCTATCAAAAATTCTTAAAAGGACAATATTTCTCAAATAAAACACATATATTATTTTCTAGCCTAACATCCTGTTGGCAAGCATCTTTCACTGCCAGTGTTCCAACATCAGAGTATTAATCCAAATGCCACAGAAGGAAAAAAAAATGCAAATTCAAAGCGAGTCTCAATTCTATACGTGTTTTGATGAACTTTCTATGCATTCTTCATGAATTTGTTTGTCTGGTACTTATATTGCAGGTGTTATCTCTTTTTTCTGTACTACAGACAAAAAGACTATAAATAAAACTATTTAGAAAAAAAAAGAAAAACTTTACCTACACAAATAAGGCCAAAAGAAGGTAGGTTAGAAACACTGCTTTGGGTTATGGGTTAGATTTGGATGTAAAAACACGGAAGAAATAAAAAAGATAAATAAGATATAGGTGTCAACTCAGTCATTATGAAATATATCAAAATGCACAATAGACATAGATTTGGAAGCTATTTAAAAGTTCTGAAAATCCAGTCTCATGTATCTTCAATGCAGTGTGACTTTTGTTTTCAAGTTCCAAGATGAAAAGCGGTAAGAATAGTGTGCCCCATCAAAAAGAATTCTCAGAAGTAATGAAGATGTTAGTAAGTGTTACTTATTTCAAAGAGTGTTCGTATAATCAGTTGTTTCCTTAATGTTTATATTTGCTTCTCTAGTTCTGAAAAGCTATATAATCATAATTTTGTTAGCTACAATAATGCCATTGAAAATTTATTTGTCTCTTACATTCATGGAATTAAATAAAACCTAGTTCTCTGTTATAACACCTATTTTTAAACTTGTTTATTCTTATCTTGTTATTTTTAAATATTTTTGTGTAATAGTTTCACATCATAATTTAGTTCAGACCGATAGTGACATCCATGCACACACTTGGTGAGCTTTCCCTCAGCATCCTCTTTTCTCCCTCACTTTTTCAATACATGATATTGAGATTGTCATTGATATTCTCACATATATACATGAGGTCAGTGGAAGTGTTCATGAATTCTCCCTCCTTCATTCTCCACTAAAGCCCCTCCATTGCTCCACCAGGATTTCCGTTCAATTATCTAAACTTCCTTCTGTATCCCAATACTCCCTAGTTTCCATATATGAAAAAAATTGACCCTTACCCTTCTTTCTCAGTGACTGGCTAATATCACTTAACAATGTTTTTCAGGTCCATCCATTTCTGCAAATGACATCATTTTTTTTTTCTTTATTTCTGAGTAAAATTCTATTGTGTGTATATACCTTAATTCTGTAATCTATTAATCTGTTGATGGACATTTAATTTGCTTCCATAATTTGGCTATTGTGAATTGTGCTACAATAAACATAGGTCTGGATATATTGCTATAATATTCTGATTTCAGTCCCTTTGGAAAGAGAACCAGGAGTGGTATAGCTGGATCATATGGTGCATCCAATCCCAGTTTTCTGAGGAATTGCCACACTAATCTCCATAGCAGCCGTACTATCTTGCAGCTCCATCAACAGTGTAGAAGAGTTCCATTTCCCCATTTATGCACCACGATTTTTGTTGTTTGAATTCTTGATGATTGCTATTCTAATTTGGGTTAGAGGGAATCTCAGTGTAGTTTAATTTACATATCACTGATTTCTAATGATATCGAATATTTTTTTCATATATTGGCCATTTCTATTTCTTCTTTTGCAAAGTATCTATTTAATTCCATTGTCCATTTATTGACTGGCTTTTGTATGTGTGCTAAATCTTTTAAATTCTTTGAATATTATTTATGTTAATCCTTTAACAAAGGAGTAGCTGAAAAAGATCTCCCATTCTGTAGGCTCTTTCTTTAGACTCTGGATGATTTACTTTGCTAAACATATACTTTTAAAATTTAATGTCATCCCATCTATTAATTGTTTTATTTTCCTGAGCTTTGGGAGACCTTGTTGAAGAAGATTCTACCTTTTCTTTTATGTTGGGGTATTGAACCTATGTCCTCCTATAATAATTTCAAAGTCTCTGGTCTAATTTCCAGGTCTTTGATCTAACTTGAGTTGATCCATGTGTAGGGTAAGAGGTTGGCATATAATTCCATTTTTATACAAATGAATAACCAGTTTCTCCAATATTATTTGTTAAAGGCTGCTATTCTTCAACATATGTTTTTGGCACCTTTATAAAAAAATCAATTCCTAAAAATGCCTGGATGTGTCTCTGTATCTTCAATTCCATTAGTCTATGTGTATGTATTTGCTCCCAAATCATGCAATTTTTATGAATATAACTCTATGCTATAATTTGAAGTCATGTATTGTGATACCTCCTGCATGATTCTTATTAATGAGATATGAATATAAATGCAAAAATTCTAAACAAAATACTAGCACTATGTATTTAAAACTATATCAAGAATTTGTACACCATGACCAAGTTGGTTTCATTCCAGGCATATGAGGCTAGTTCAAAATATGCAAGTCAATACATGTCATTCACCACAAAAATAGAACTAAGGACAAAAATCACATGATCATTTCAATGGATGCTAAAAAAGCATTTGACAAAATCTGAAACTCATTCATGTTAAAGAAAATCAGAATAGAAGGAATGTACCTCAATATCATTAAAGCACTCCAGGATAAACCCAAAACCAACATTATATTGAATTAGGAACAACTGAAAACATACCCCTTAAAATCAGGAACAAGACAAGGATGCCTTCCATCACATCTCCTTTTCAATACAGTAATAAAAACTTTAGGCAGAGAAATAAGCAAAAGAAGGAAATTTATGGGATAACAAAAGGAAAAGAACTGAAATTATCTCTATTTGCACATCGCATCATTCTTCTATAATTAGAAGATCCAAAACTTCAACCACAAGACTTCCAGAGGTGATTAACAAATGCAGCAAAGTAGCAGGTTACAAAATCAATCTACAAAAATTAGCACCTTTTCTATCTGTCAACAATGTAATACTTTTGAGATATTTTATCTCTTTAAATGAGACTACATTGAGCCCTTTGTGTAATGAATTTTGAAGAAAACATCAATTCAACATGAATTTTATTATAAATCTTCTCACAAAGGAAAGTATTTCTTTAATATGTAATAAACTAATATTGGCAGTGGCAAGTAGGTAGTAAAATTCTCTTAACATAAAAAAATTCCAGTGTCATCCTTTGCCCTTTTCTGAAATGATGGATGCACCAAATTATTAGTTTATTCATGCTTTATTTGGAAGTCTAGGTTTCCTTAGTCTTATACATTGCCACTTCAGACTTGATCTCCTGTTTTAAGTAGACTTTAAGTTAAAATTTTTCAGAAAACTTTGTATCTTTTCTTAATTTTCCACTACCTACAATACTTGTTCCAGGATTTCAGTTTTTCTTATGTCTTCTACTACATACTTTATCCAATTACATCACTAACAAACATCACAGGGGAAATAAAATATGACAGACTGAAACTAGACACATCCCATCACTATATACAATTGCATCTAACTCTTGCTCCCTTGACCTTTTCCTAAAGTGGTGCCCTCTTACTATAGAAAACTAGTCTCTTTTCTGCTATGTGTCACATCTCCTCCTCAGTTTTATCTTACTTTATAATATTAATTAGCACTTGCCTTTCATAATCTTTAACTTCTGCCCTGTATTAGATCTTACAAAAATCACACAAATGAAATATTTTCCTTCACTCCACTGATTAACTCATCTAAAATTTTATATTCTCCTTAGTTATCTTTTCAAAAGATTTCCTATTTTCTCTTTCATGTCTTCACCTTTCACCCATTTTTAAGCTCACTACATTTTGAATTTGATTTCTGTGAAAACTCTCTCCTTGTGACTATCTTCATACTGTGAAATATCAAGGTCATCCATCAAGCCTTGGATATTTTGTTCCAGCATAGTTTACTATTCGTTTTCTTAAACCCCTTTTGGTTCATTTCTTGTTGTTCCACACTTTTCCATTTTCCTTATGTATCTCAGGATAGATCTCCTTTTTTGAATAATTTGCTTGCTCTTTTATCACTTATCTAGCATTCTTTGATGCAGAGCCTATGACTTTCTTCTTTCATCATGTGATAATCTACCAAAGTTATTTCATCCATGTCCATGTCTTTCATTACCATGTATGCATCATGAGCATCTGAATTTAAATATCATTTATACAATTCTGATGCATGTATCTGTTCTCAAACTCCTCTGTATTCCCATGTTGGCCCCTTTTCCATTAGAAAACTCTATTTTCACAACTCAAAGACAGCTGGGATGCATCATACTCAATGCCTATCTCTTATCTTTGTCCATGTAATCTGATCCTCACCTGCATTCACCTTCTTACTTCCACAGAGAAATCATTATTTATTCTGGTTTGCATTTTGCTATTTGAAGCCCCCATTTGACATTTTCCTCCTCTCCCCCACAATCCACTAATTTTATATCTTTCTGATTTTTTAAAGGCATCCAAACACATCAATTTTCTTATTGTGGCGGTCATATTAGTTTAGCCTAACTCCATTTCCCATATACGTTTTAGAATACCATTTTTTTTCTCTCTGTTAAAGTCCTTTAATTGTTTCAACTCATGATCAGTGTTAACAACTATATTTCCTTTCATAGAAAGTAAAGGATCCTGTTTTCTTTCAGATATGGAAGCAAGAAAGGAATTGGGATACAAGAGAGACTCCAGATAAAGAAGGGAATCCCCAGTGAACATGAGGGAAGGAGATGGGGGAGGAGACTTGATGAAGGAAACAATTCAAGTGACATCATGTACATAAAAAAATTATCAGTGCCAATCTCAATATCCTAAAAAGGGTACGGGAGGAAGTGGGATGTAATCTGGGGGGAAGCTCGCCAAGTACTGTGAGCACGTATATCCCTACCACTCTGAACTTCACTATGATATGTGATTACAATGCACCAACATGTCATTGTTTTTTAATTAACCTACTATCATCTTAAAATGTATATAGGGCTTTCGTTTTCTTTTCACAGTGGCTTATTTTTCTTATCTACATGGCTTCTGACACTTTCGACCTTCAATTTTCTATCTCTTTCTGCATGTAAGGTGCACGAGTCTTGTCTGGCATGGCCCCAGAATTTGTTAGAATGCTATCATTCATGTACTTTACTATTTCCATTTAAAACCTACATCCCAATAGTGACTTGTAAAAGTGCTTGATTTTCAAATTAACATTTCATTTATTTATTAATTATAACCTCCATGAGCACAGAATCAAAAATATTAAATATAGCCATCCAACTTATTTATTCTCAATAAATAATTCGGAATAAATGAAGAATAGACAGCCAATGTTTCTACCCTAAGTATCAAGAGACATGCTAATGTTTAATTTGATAGTAAAATCAGAAGGGAAATGATATAGAATTGAAAATGTTTTTTTTTTTCATAATAGGAGAATATTACTTCCCAAACAGTTCAGAATAAAATGATTTTGTTGGCTAAGGAAGATTCTCAAAAATATCAAGTGTTATCTGTTAGCAGATAAAATTTGCAACAGTGAAAGCACAAATGCTTGTGGCTGTTATATTAACTCTGGATATAGCACCAAATTTGTCTACTATACAATACAATAATGGAGAAAGACATTGGTGAGACAAATCAGTTTTCTAACATTGACTGAAACATAAATGTCCTCCTGCACGATCTTATCTACTCTGTGCCTTTCAAGATGATAGTTAGAAGCAGGAGGGTAGTCAAGTATCTGACTTGGAAAGGATATTGAGAGAAAATAAAGTGTCTTTTCTAGGAAGGCCATTAAAAGTAATTGATCAAACTTTCTTTTTTGTATTCAATGAAATGGAGACTTACAGAGGTAAGTAATAAATATGAAGTTAGTGATTTAGCAGTTGCTAAATATGCACCAGAATAAAAATTTTGTCATTTTCCAGTATGAAATTAATCTGTCAAACTGAATATATAGGGAACAACCTCAGATAGAAAAAATAAAAGCCATTTTCAGTTAAAATATGTGTTTTTTAATAGATGTCTTCTGGAAGCAGTCTTTCTTACTTGTCCCACTGTTAATTCTAGGGAAAAAATCTTTTGGATACAGACTCTTACTACTTCTCAGTTCTCACTAAAACAGCAGCAGCTAAATCCATCTATTTATGAGGCTGCCCCTCAGGGACCATGAGGGAGAGTAAGAAGGGAAGTAATTTGTCACCTACTACACCCAGTCACCATGGGATATTGACTCTCTCATTATCACTCCATGCAAGTCACCTACTTGCCCAAATGGACACATTTGTCATGGAGCCCTACGGGAAAGCAACAGTTTTTGCTATTGAATTTTGAAATTTCTTAGGCCTTTAATTACAGTTAAAACAATCTCAAGTTATTAATCTTCCTCCCTCCTTCCCAAAGGCTCAACCTGCTATGAGACAGAGCTTGCTCTGCAAAGACAGCACTTTTATGTATATGTGTGTGGGGTGGGGACAGTTTTATAATCACTAACCAACACAGATAGATGGTTCTACTTGTAAGAACAAGCAAACGCAAGCCCGCAGAAACTTAATGATCTTGTATTCTCTTCTCTCCACTTTCTCTGATTACTTGACACTTATTTTAATCTAATCATAAGGTACATATCTGTGTATATTATCTTAATTATTTTATAGTAATAGGCAGAATATAAACACCTATTGAATGCTCGTGGGTGGAACAGATAATAAAGTGTAAAATACAGAAGCACCAGGAGTATAAGTCTATTGGTGGACTTGGTCATTCAGGAAGACCCTCTGCCTCTGATTCCTCACAGCTTTCAGTGCCATCTGTAAAAGTTGCTAAGAACAGAAGAACCGAGTCCAATCATGCGATAAACTCAGAGGCTGAGTCACATGATACTGAGTTGGGAAAAAGGTCTAGGTTTAGTAAAATTTCTTTGGAGTTAGTACAGAGGTTCACCACAGGCAAACACTCCTGCTTCCAAGGTAGGATTTCTTTTCTTAAGAGATACTGTCATCCCATTAACTTATCATTGAAGAAAACTAATTTGAGTTACTGTAAATTTATTTAGTTAACCAGTTATTCATAGAAAGGTAACAGACTATCCATATTCTATCATCGCTTGGATCTGATAGAAATGAAATAGTCTATGTGTTTGGTGAAACTTGATAAAAAATTTGAAATGTGAGAGTATGTTAGTAGGCAGGTAAACTTCTATGGCAGGATATATTTATGTGTAATATACACAACAGAATATTGATATGCCTTTAATTCAGGCAGAGAAGAGTTGGGGGAAATATATAAGGAATTGCAGAAATCTCCTTTCGTCTTACTCTCTCCACTTGTTCCTGTCAGTAATTCAGTAATGGATGAAAGTCTAGAGAAATGTGTTCAATCTAAATTCTCCAATCTTTGCTTTATGTATCATAATGAACTCATGAGTAAGAACATCATTCCTGACCACTATCTAATGCTATATGAGGATACATAACTATATCTAGGAAATGGGTAGAAGACTATAAAATAAAAGACCAATACATTTAACTGGTAAATGAAAGCATTCCTGCATCCACACATGTCAATCTGGACATGTCAATACACTTCCACTACTTACAGATACCAGATACTGGTAGTAAAAAGTAATGCTTGTATTTCTTTCTCTTTACTCTAATGTAATATAAGAATCATATTTCAAATGTAATTCTAGATTTTTGTGGCTAAAGGTATCTAACAATGGTTGAAGGCACAGGCATTTGAGAAAGACTAGACTTAGACTAGTGGTATCAGTTGAATGTATGCTCACAACATCCCTATGTTGAAACCCACGTATCCAATATGATGGTACTTGAAGGTGGGACCTTTGGGATGCATTGAAGGTTAGATAAGTTCAAGATGGTGGGTTCTTCATGACAGCAATCATGTTTCTCTTTCTCTCTCCCTCTTCCCTCTTCCTCTTCCTCTTTCATTCCTTCCCTCTGTTTGTCTCTATCTCTCCCTCTCCCTACAAATGCAAGCACAAAAAGAGACTTTCATGAGAGCAAATAGTGAGAAGGTGGCCAGGAATCTGGTTTTCACTAGAAATCAAATGTGTCTGCACTTTGACATTGGTCTTCTGAGTCTCCAGAATGGTGAGAAATACATATTTGTTGTTTTAGCCACTCAGTCCATCCTTTTAGTTATATCAGCCTGAACTCAGAGAAATGGAGTTAGATAAGGAGATTCAATCAGCATACAATTTATGGTTTCTTCTTACCTACCCACCATTCTCAATGTTTTATGTGGACACATATGCCGATATATAGGCTCATATACAGAAAGTTATGTATTGATAAAATGATATGGCAACATTAAAGTAAGCTTTAAAGGATGCATGAAATTCTAATAAAAGAGGAAGGACAGAAATATTTTAAATGATGTATATTTAAAAATTGGGTTCCATCTGAACATTTCCAAACTAATTTGAAATGTTAAGTGTGAATATATTAAAATCAATTCATTACATTATTAAAAAAACTAAATAATTAAGAATAATAAGAATCCACATTCTGGATGGTGGTTACCATTTTTTAATTTTAATTGTTACTTGATAAATGCTTGAAATGATAAGAAAATGTGGTTCCAGGTGACAAGATTTGGAACACATTTTAGCTTCTTATTTATTTTCATCATTGTTAAAGAAACTAAAATGTAAACATGTTTAACCTCATATTTTAATAATTAGATAAATCACTGGATTCCATTATAATTAGGTTAAATACCATGTGGATTTTCTGATTTCAGAATAACTTTATGTGCCCTACATCTCAAGGTAATGTTGGGTTTGTAGATTATGCAGAAAGTAAGGCGATTTCATGTCTCCTTTTATGTTTTCAGTGGTCAAAACCCAAATGTTAATGAATACAGGAACAAACAAAATCACAAATAAGGATTCATTTGTTTCCTGCTTCCTCTTTTTCATAACATGTAAGGTTCTTATGTGACATAATATGTAAAGTCCCTATTTTAATATTTTAACATGAACATCAAGGAACAACAACAACAAAGAATAATACTAGCCTTTCTCAATGAACTGTTATAGAAAGATCTAACAATATACATTTATTAATACAAAGTCTTGTATCAATATAGAGACTATAAATATATTTCTGAAAAGGGAAATTTCATTCTTCCAGGTTAAAAAAACATATATATCTACTTTTTCTAGTCAGTAAGATTTATATGTTGGAGACAATTTTAGCTTAAGTGTTTATTGATGCAGAGAATTTAAAACCTAAGAAACAATTCAGAGGTTTTTATGTGGGCCTCGGGTCTTTCACCTTTAGCAGAGTTGGCTCTGCTTCTTTCCAAATGTATTCAAGGCACTGGGCAGGAAATTCTGTCAGGTGGCTTCCAAACCTCCTGGCGGAAACTCAATATTCACATGCAAACCTGTCCAAGACAGCTGTTCCTCCTATGGCATAAGAAACTGTCCAGAGCTGACATTTGGCTAATTCTATGACATGTCCCAAAAGGCAATTTTAAGTTGGTTTCTGACTTTGCACGAAGAGGAAACTCCTACACTGAATACTTTTTTTTTCTTATCTTTTACTTCTTCAATGTTCAGTTTGTGAAAGAGGGAAACAGCAGGACTTGGATGCTTATTATGGAAACAGTAGATACGTTCATTGCATGGTACTGGATGGGCCAGGAATAATAGTCAAGACTGCCCATCATACAAGTCATTTCTTCCTTTTATGTTTCTTTCCTCATGAGGACTACTTTTTTCTCCTCCAGAACATTACCCTCTGTTCTCAGGTATCTATGAATTAAGTCACTCAATTCTGTGTCCTATCCTGTGTGGGAAAATGCCACATTCTAAAAATAAGCCTTACCTCCAAAAATAGCATATTTTCTGGCTCAGGTATTTGCTATTTATTCACAGAACAATATTTAAAAATCAGAAAAAACACTTTTAATCTCCCAACAATTAATTTGTGATGTGTTTTAAGAAATTTTTTATTTTAAAAGGAAAAAGCTTGCATCATATACAAAGACATATTAATGTAATAGGGACTTCACTCAGCAAAATTCTAGGAATCTTTTAGAAACAAACAAACAAAAAACCCATGAAAATACATACAAGCTTTTATTTCTATAGCATTTATAATATTTAAATGAAAAGCATACTTGCTCTAAAATAGCCAAAGAATATAACACTACTATATGTAATTATATAAAGTTATTTATAATTATTCAGTGATTAACAATTAGGTTTATTAATGGTTCATGTGTTCATTAAAAGATTCACATTTTACCTTCAGAGCACTAAAATTCTTGATTATGAAAGGGTATTATTAATATAAATTTTATATAGGTAATCATATGAAATACAGAAAATATGTAATTCTCTAAGTAGTAATAATACATATATTCTGTGGGAGTACAAAGTATTTTACATATCAATATGAAATTTACTTTCTCAGTTTTCTGTAAGGAAAATGCATATTTTTATTACATACTTGGATATTCTTCAAAAAAGCAATGTATTTTGAGCACAAGGATATATAAATGAATATATACACATACTCAGATATCTTCCTAGGATTTTAGCAAATATGTTTCTATATTGGGTATAAATACATAAATAACTGAATGCCATTTTATAGACTTTTATTAATTTAATGCCATTTTATAGCCTGTTTTATTTAATGGTTTTGTAGAATTTTCTGCATAGCAATAACAATTATAACCTAACATTATTTTAAATACAAAGTACTCCAACATATGTTTATGCCACATTTGAATTTGACTCATTCAGAATGGTCAATAAATTTCATTGTCACTAAAGACTTAGGTAATTATTTACACAATGAAGTTTGAAGACCAATATACTATAAGTTTTCAATAAATATTCATTGATTTCAAACAAGTGTTCCTATAGTAACAAATTGACAAAGGCTGATTAATGAGCCTAAGAACATGCTGTATTTTAGGATTCTTATTTTATATTATTACTTGAAATATCAATCGGGAGGTTCATCAGTCCTATCTGGGAGTTCCCATTTTTCCATCTCAATAAAAGACTACATAGTTCCATAAAAATAGCTGTAAAAACAAAGGGATTTTTTTAAATTTGACATACAAAATATTTTTCATTATTTTAAGTTACATTTTTTTAGTTAATTAAAAATCTGTATGTTGCTTCCTGTATGTATATTTCATTTGGTATAATTTCCTCTTTATTAGTTAACTTTATATGTGATTTCATAATTATACACATTTAAGTGTATTTATTTTTGATGTATGTGTAGGTAGTTTGAAGATATATGAAGTATTTCATTAATAATGGGCAACTGAATTGAATAGACACTTCACAAAAGAAGAGATACAAATGGCCAATAGATACATGAAAAAATGTTCAACATCATTAGCATTAGGGAGATGCAAGTCAAAACTACACTGGGATTCCATTTAACTCCAATCTGAATGGCAATCATCAAGAAGTCAAAAAGAAATTAATGTTGGCAAGGATGTGGGGAAATAGGAACTCTTCTACATTGTTGGTGAGATTGCAAATTAGTGCAGTCACTATGGAGATCAAAGTGGAGATTCCTCAGAAAATTGTAAAATGACCCACCATATGATCTGGCTATACCACTCCTTTGGTATCTTTCCGAAGAGGCTGAAATCAGAGAACTATAGTAATATATGCATACCCATGTTCATAGAGGCACAATTCACTAGAGCCAAATTATGGAACCCATCTGGGTGTCCATCAATAGATGAATGGATTACAAAATTATGCAAAATACACACAATGAATTCTACTCACTAATAAAGAAGAACAAAATTATGTCACTTTTTTTTTTTTTTTTTGCGGTACTGGGGATTGAACTCAGGGGCATTCTACCTCTGAGCTACACCCCCAGCCCTATTTTTTTATTCTTTATTTTGAAACCAAGTCTCACTAAGTTTCGGAGTGCCTCACTAGGTAGCTGAGGCTAGCCGCGAACCGAACCCGGATCCTCCCATCTCAGCCTCCCGAATGCTGGGATTACAAGCGTGCGCCACCACGCCTGGCACTTTATTTTGAAACAGGGTCTCACTAAGTTGCAGAGGGCCTCACTAGGTAGCTGAGGCTGGCCGTGAACCCGATCCTCCGGTCTCAGCCTCCCAAATGCTGGGATTACAAGCATGTGCCACCACGCCCGGCTAAACTTCCAATAAAATAGGAGGACCTGGAGAACATTATGTTAAGTGAGATTAGCCAGTTAAAGAAAATGAAGGGTCATATGTTTTCTCTAATATGTGCAAGCTTGGGAGTAATTGGGATGCCAGAAAGACTCCAGATAATGGAGGAGAAACCTCCCTGGAGCCAGGAAGGTGGTCTAAAGGAAGGGTAGGGATAATAATGAGGTTTAATAATGGAAATACTACAAATCAACTATGTGTACATATGTGAACATACCAATAGCAATCTCAATACTCTGTATTGGGAAGGGGTAAATAGGGTGACGGGCGGAGGGGCACCAAGTGCTGTGTGCATGTATGTCACTGTCAACATGATTTACATTATCATGTGAGACTATAATGCACCAATAAAAGCATATTAAAAAATAAAGTGAGGTATTGAAATCCTGTACTAATATTATATTTGGGCTTCTCTTTCCTTGTAAGTCTAATAGTATTTGCTTTATAAAATTAGGTGCTCTGATATTAGTTTTATATATAGGTTTGTAATTGTTGCATCTTGTACCAGATTTTAAATTTAGGTACAAGAAAGAATCATTACAAATGAGAATAACTTAAGTAGCCATTATGGAAAATAATGAAGTGTTGGGGTCTTAGCCCGGCCGGAAAGACCTCACCTCTAGATGGCGCCTGGCAGGGTACCAGGAGTGGCTGCAGGTGGTGACATCCTAGGGCTGTCCCACGCTAGAGCGCATGCACCAGCACGCCAGGCCCTTGGCCTGCCCAGGTGAGAGCTGTATGGGGGCACCTCGTGACTCAGGCCAGAGAAGAGAAGGCGGGCGGTTGCTGTTGTTGTTTTTGTTGCTGGAGGCGTAGGTTGTTGGGGGTCTGTTGGAGAGGTACTATTGCGAGGAACAGTTACGGAGAACGAGAGTGGGGTGAGAGAAGCAGGGTTCAGAGAATGGTTACGATTACTGCTTGGGTAGCGTCCTCGATCCCAGAGAGAGAGAGAGAAGGAGGTAAAGAGAAGTTTGAACCAGCAACGTCCAGTCATCGTCTTTATTGGGGCCTCACCATTGAGGGTTCAGCCTGGGGTCCTGATAATGAAGGATAAAGTAGAAGATGTGACTAATTTAATAACGTGGATAAACGTGCCAGATATAGCGCTGCTCAGTGAGATATTAGAAAGTATATATTGAAGCAATGATAATTGGGATCTTCTTAGGCATGTAGATAATGTGCCTCTGTTTACCAGCTATCCAAAATATGCTTCTCATAAGACATCTGATAGGTACATACACTTAGGAGCAGTTGGCATAGTGTTTGATATTGAAGACATTACATAAGATACATAAGATATGCTTTTCTACCTTATCATAAGGAAGAACTTGATATGTTGCTGAGACTAATTTTTGATATGTGTTTAACTATATGATACATTTTTCTATCAATATATCATCTACCAATTTTTCTATTTTATAAATTCTTCCTAAAGTGGACTTAGATATGGGCATAGTCATCAATGTGGAATCTAAATTAAAGATGGCAACACATTTTTTTTCTTGCACAGTGCTCATGAATAATCTATTATTACACGACAAAGGTGTTTTCCTGATTTTCAGAACTATGGAAGGAGACTTAAATTTTTCATTAAAATCAATTGCTGTTTTCTCTTTAGGAAAAAAAAAAACATATTGTCAGTGTGTAAGAATTTTTAAAAAATATCTTAGTTTCTTTGGCATATGTGCATATTTAGTATTTGAAATAATATCACATCTCAAACCTTGAAATCTCTTATCCTCAGAAGGCTTGGTTTAGATGATTCTGGGAATCAAATTTCTTTATCAGTAATCTTCCTTTCTTCAATGAGACCTAAAGTCATGTTGTTCAAATTTTCTGAAAAGCCTCACCTATCTTAAATGTTTGCTCTAATATTAGACATGATTATGTCTTTCCATTTTAAATTTTTCCTTTATTTCTTTTTATATCTCTCTCTCTCTCTCTCATGAAAGAGAAAAAAACAAAACTTGAGCTTCACTTAAGTTCTGTGAAATAGCAAACATAGAGTAAAATGAATAGAAAAGAAAGAATAATTAATCATCATTGGTTAATAATAATGATAGCCAGACAACTGACTATGGAATTAGCCCTGGTGATAAATATGATCATGTAGCCATACATAGCAGCATAAGAATGTTTTTAGGTAAAACTTAGATTTGTGCTCCTATATAATTTATATTACATATTATGAGAAACAAAAAAATATTAACTATTTCAGAAACAATTTGTTTCAGTATTCTATTTGTCCCCTGCAGAACTCATGGTATCTAGAGAAGACCCACCTCTATTTGGAGGAAAGCTAATAATTGATTATCCTAGCCTTGAAAATAATAGCGATAATATCACTATATGCTAAATAGAATCTGAAACCCAGAATTGAGAAAATTGGCTAAGAGTATTGTTTTGGAAAATATAGCTGAATTCAGGACACACGAATGATCTAAATTGGTCAAAGTCTGTCTAGTGATCTAAATTGGTCAAGTCTGTCACTGCTCTCAATCATAGCAGCAAGTAACTCCAGTTGCTGCTTGTGGCTGTCAGGTAGCCATGAGGAAAGTCAGCTTCAGGACCAAAGCTGAGAGTACAATGAAATGGAGCTGAAACCATGGTCATGGGCCTAGACCTTTCCAGATCCCAGCTTGAGACCTGAGATCTGGGTTTCTCCTTCATTAGTAAAGACCATTTGTCATAAAAAGGTAATGGACATCATCACCATTATATGTCATTGCACAGGAAGAACATGAAGAATAAAACAAGTGACAACACAGGAAAAAAAATTAGAATAGAGCTGAGCGTGGTGGCGCACACTTATAATCCCAGCATTTGGGAGGCTGAGACTGGAGGATCCAGGTTCGTGGCCAGCCTTAGCTACCTAGTGAGGCACTCTGCAACTTAGTGAGACCCTGTTTCAAAATAAAGAATAAAAAATAGGGCTAGGGGTATAGCTTGGAGGTAGAATGTCCCTGAGTTCAATCCCCAGTACTGGTAAAAAAAAAAAAATTAGAATAGTAGATAAAATAACCATTTTCTTTAGATCCAACTCTTGGAGGAAAAATAGGTATAATTGAAATGATAAAATTATAGGAGAAAAATCAACCAAAATGTCAGTGTTTGAAAACCCTATTTCTTTCTACCTGAATATTTGCTAACATTACACTGACACTAAAATTTTGGTAGCAACTGCTTTTATTATAGCTATAATGCCTAAGTGCTCTGATACATAAAGCATAAATACCTTGTGGGTAACTGCATAGTGTATCACTTCCAGTACTTGTGCTGTCAAATGTTATGGCAGCAGTGTAATATTATTCTCAGAAAGGGAAAACAAAATAAAACATGACACTAATAATGTTATGTTTAATTCATGGTAATTTGATGTTCTTATTTTTTATGATTAGAATAAAATAGCTGGTGTAAGATAATACATTTGATTCATTTTATACCACGTCTTTATTATGAGGCCTATAAAAGCATCAAATAATTACAACAAACAATTTAGTTGGAACTTATTACTACAAATAACTTCCAAATTGAAATGCTAGCTTGAATAATTCTGGAAAGTAGGAACAACAAAGGATGCCAAGTACTGCTAAATACCCCATGGGGTGAGCTACATACTGTGATGCTTGTCTTAAAAAAGATCCCTTCCAGATGTCCAGTTAGCACTGCAAGGGTTTGGCTTCATTTCATTCGTATAGTTATTCTTTCTCTCATTTGCCAATTGCTTGTGATGTTGCCATTATGATGACACAAGACATATTTTATTAAAATGTAACTTGCATACAATATTAATGTTTGTATTAGCTGTTCTGGAATCAGAACCTATATGTAAGTTCACAGATGCAGGATTTTTGCCTTGTGGGTTGATAGGGAAGAGAAGGTTCATGAAAGGTAAAAGACACAATAACCCGACTTCTAAGGGGATAGGAAAACATAAGGGTGTCCAGCTATTTAATACAATGATTATGTTCCATTATTATTGAGGAACAGCTGTCATTTAACCTCAATCATATCTCAGTGGTGCCTGGCAACAGTGTTACTGTGGTAAATTAGTTTTGTTGGGAAAACCTGCATTAGTAGAATAATCTATTAAAACAAATTGATGTTGGCAGAAACTGACACTTATTTATCTAAGGATTCCAGAACCAGGATACATACATGCAATATTATGGCTACCTTACACTAATTATGTCTTCAAGTAAATATAATTTTTTTTTCTATCCCTCAGTGATCAAGTGTTTGCATAGTCCTTATTGCCAGATCATATATGTAATTAAGATATATTTTGGTAGCTTTGATATTTTCATATTCTGTTTTCTGGATTTAGATGCTTAACGAAACATTAGTAAAACTTTAAACTGAAAATTAAGCAGAAGTAAATAGAAAACAGTAGATAAACATTCAAGAGCAGCCACTAAGAGAGACTTAGAGAATCATGCAGAAGTGAGATCAACCAAGTAAGATTCCTTATGCATTCCAAAATACAAAAGAATGGTGAACTAAAAACCACCTTGATATGTTCAAATGTGTGCATACAAGTGAAAAGTGGTATTAAATGTAGTCAATTTGGTATTTTAAAATACATTACATTTCTACAATTTTTTCTTAACAAGCGGCAATTAATTAAAATTGTTGACTTAAGCATCTGCGATGGTGACTTCAACCTCCACTCTTGGCTCAATACTGATGGAAGTAATCTGTTTAACGATCTCAGAAGGGCTGTGCAAGCCAATGAGTTGCTTGTGGATTCTCATCTGGAAGCGATTCCATGTCTTAAGAGCCTTCACCACAAGGGGTTTTCCTCGTAGTGACTCTCAAAGTCTTGGTAGGCAAGCAAACAGGTCCTTTCACCTTTGAGGTTCTTTTCCTTGGCGCCTCCGATTAAATTAGCACACACCTTTTCTAGGGATTTCACGTTGCAGCTGGTGAGGGTAATTCTGATTCGGTGAATCGCCACCTCTGGTTCCACGGGTATCTTTCCAGTATCTTTAAAAGCCGTGGTTGCAGTGTGGCTCCCTGACAGACTTGATTCAGGTGCCGGCGGAACCAATCTCAGCCGCACATAAGACCGCGAATGGTCCCATTAAAACCTCAGAATCTCACCCAGAAAGAAAAGTAAATATAATTATTAATATGATAGTATGATAAATACTTCTGATAGGCCAGAAAATAAGGAAATAGAAGTGATGTGAAATGACAAGAATAAAGAGGTTTTAATGGAAGTTACAGAATACACACACACACACACACACACACACACACACACACACACACACATCTATAGTCATTTAACCTAATGGAAGAAGAAAAGAATGTTTTTCTTGAAATGAACTTATAATAACGCATTTAGAAAATTGCAAGTTATAGATAAAATATATTTTAAACTGCTAACAATGAGTAGGCATTCACATGAGAAGAAAATGGAAGTTATATGTTATAAATGCTCATATGTGGTCAGCTTTGCTCATGGAAATTTGTTTTATCATTTCTATTTTCTCAGTGAAGTAACAATCAGGATGATTATCTGAGTGACAGTGCAGAAAATATATTAGACATTTGAAGAAAAGAGAAATAGACACATAGGAAAATAGCATGCATAGATTAAGGAATAGGACTACTGCTTGCTTGTATGCCTTCAGAACAAATTTCAAGTTAGTAAGATGGATGAATTGAAATGAGTGTCATATCTAGCAATACTCAGTGATATGAATTAAGGCACATCAATCCAAATTTAGTTAAATTTTTGTCAAGGTTTGAGTACAGTAAAGAAAAGAAGGAGAGCAACTAGAGAACACAGGATACTGATTAGGATTCTTGACTAAAAAGTGTAATTTGGATGTAGAGGAAAGGGAGCATGAAAACAGCAATAGGAAGAGAAAAGTTACAAAGATTTGTTGATTTTGGTTTCTTTTTAAATCTAAACATTATTAGAATTAGAATATCATAGAGAAAAAGAAAGGTGATTTACACAAAATGGGACAATTGAAATTGAGGTGATGTAAGTGTTGTAGTATTGATACTTTCACATTGTAGGATTTATCTAATGTATTCTATGTAGGGTGAAAGGCATCATTAGAGGAAAAACCAGTGAATTAAGAATCCAAGTTATTGGAAATATTACATACATAGGGACGGAAATCATCAATAAGTACCACAGTAAACCTGAATAGAAGAATGATGAAACATAAGATACTTTTTGTATTAAAATGATGGGAATTAACTCTAGAACTAGTAAATTAATATGAATTTCAGGTGTTATTATCTTAAATGTCATGCAGCTTTCATTATGCAAACCAATGTGAAATTAAATGTATAGTAACCTGTTAATAATGTCAACACATTACAGTGGCTTATGTTATTTGACATTGGTCATTATAGTTGACCTAGGTGAATGTGTGTAATATTTCTAATATTCTTGTGTCTGTGTACATTCCCTAACTTCTTTCCAGTACTCTTGCTTTCTAGTACCTTCTATAGTAATAATATTTACTCTAGCAGAAACATACACTAAGAATATTACTGAGTGTGAATAATTAATAATTTCTAAAAATAAAAAGAATAGAGATGACACTAGTAATACTAAAAAACACCCACGTGGTCTAATATAGTCACTGTCCTAACTCTTCTAATAGATATAAGCACAGTTAACCTTTACAGCAACATTGCCATACCTTCACATATGACATAGATAAACCTTTGTGGACTAAAATATCAAAGTCCAATTACTTTCTTTCTTATTTGCTGGAGGATATTTAAGATTAGGTGTTGAGTTTTTCCCAGATAATAGTCATAAAATGTAAAACCTTGAGGCTCACTACACTATTCAAAAGAGTAGCTTCAAGCTTAAATCAGATTTAAAGCATTGACTCTGAAATTGAGGGAAATGACAGCAGAATGTATTTGCCAAGGAAGATGAATATGAGCTACTGGGGGAGTTTTTATATTGCTCTATTCTTTTCAATTATCAGTAGTGATGACAATTGTTCACATTTTTCCACTAGGAAAGTACAAATTAAAATTAGATGCTGCTAAGTTATAGAAGACTTACTACCTCATTTAATTTCACAATTCATTTGTAATGAAAGATCTAACAGCAAAATACAAAATGTTAATTAGAGTATAAATGAAACTGTGCAATATTATCACTTCGTATGTATTTTAATTATACATAGATTGACAACCAGGTCACTAGACATTGTAATGAGGCTCAATATTATTGAAATATAACTCAAATGATGAACATCCCCAAGCTGCATTTTTCTCTTATTTTAAAAATGCAATTTTGGTGGAAACCAAAAGATGAAATTGAATTAGAATGCATGGTTTTTCCTTAACTACAAATGGGTCATTTTAGTCTATCCATGTGCTGAAATGCATATTTCTTACAATATTAGTTCTCTTTTAGTTAGAAAAATGTCTCATTTTTATAAATTATGCATGCTTGATACAATGAACCCTCTTTAAAGTATGATTTCAGGGATCTGCTCTTATATTTCTATTTAACTTTGTGATGACTTTCTTATTTATAGTTTATTGATAATGCTTTCCTCATTAGTCCTAGCCAAAATGTTAGATCCTACGGTTTTATTCAAAATATATAGCTTTCACCAGGAGAATGTACAAAGCATACCAAAATAAAAAAGATAACAGTCTGAAAAGACAAATCAACAACTGGAGCTTATTAGATATGAAGTTCAACACAGATTAAAAAATAAAAACAGAAAAATTAGAATAATAATAAATATATTTAAGACTATTATGGAGAATATAGACATTGTAGAAAACCATATATTCAGTGTAGCAGAGACATTGAAATTTTATAAAAACATCAAAAGGAAATTCTGGAATCAAATTCTATAATAGAAATAAAGATTCTTATGCCTTTGATGGACTTCACAGTAAAGCCAGTAAAATCAACAGAAGGAAACAGGGGGGTTGAAGGTAGATAAGTAGAAACTCCTGAAACTGAATTTGAAAGTGAAAACAGAACTGAATATCAAAGAACTGTAGGAAAATATTTAAATGATGGAATTGCAATAGTAGAATGAAAGGCGATAATAAGTGAGAAATAGTTGAAGTAAAAATTACCAATTATTTTTCAAAATTATTGACA
The DNA here is from genome assembly GCA_004027655.1 of Graphiurus murinus. NCBI lineage: Eukaryota > Metazoa > Chordata > Mammalia > Rodentia > Gliridae > Graphiurus > Graphiurus murinus. Next base: position 55,701 of record PVLC010000819.1, read on the forward strand.
GACAACACTGGAGATCCAAGTACCTCAAGGAATACCAGGAGGATAAATATAAAATATGTACATGTGCGCACACACACACATATACACATACTCACTAACACAGAAAAAACATATTAGAACCCCCCCAAAAAAAATAATTAAACACAAGAAGAAAATTATGAAAGAAGCCAGAGGGAAATTTACTCTTCAGACACATGTAGAAAGGTTGCTTCTACAGGCAAAGGAGACTCAGCAGAATTATAAATTCTATGTTTCTGGCTTGAGAGCCTCCCAAATTGTCTCATTCCACTTTTCTGGATCCTAAAACTTCGTAATAAATGCTCTCACTTTAACAGCACATATTCTGCAAAGTTGTAAGTTCAATTTACATTATAGTGATATACAATATGAAACTCTGGATTTGGTGTTCAGAAATCTGAACCCCATAACTGTATTGTATGAGGGTTTCTTTCAGAGCAAGCATAACAGATTTCAGGGTTTTTTTTGCTGTTGTTCTTGTTGTTGTTTTTTTGTTTGTTTGTTTTGTTTTTGCATTTAGCTGAAAATGCAAAGCCCCAACTGCATGCTACTCCCATACAGACAGGAATAACCCAGTAATTTCATTATACTACTTGACTTTACTCAAATATTAGAAGATAATAAATAAGTGATTAACCAGAACCTTGCCTTTTAAATATATTTAATTAGAGTATCCACAGGCAATGCTTTTTTTTAATCTTCCTTGACACATCATAGCAGATATAATGTACTATTTTTTTGTCAGAAATAGGATTATTAATACCTTTACTTCAAACAGATTAGAGAACCAATGCCAGAAAGCCTAAAGCTAATTCGTAAAACTGACCCTTAAAATTCTTCTCTAGGACCACATCAATACTCATATCTGCATAGGAGAATTTCGCCAGAGAAATAGCACCAAAAAGAATATATATGTGTGTGCATATAAATGTATGCATACATGCATGTATATATATATGTATACATATATTCATACACAAACATATGTATGTATACATAGACAGAGAAAAATAAATTTGCTTGATCAGTTGACAAATGATACAGTAATGAATAGATTTTAATAGATACATAGTAAGATCTCCAATAATATAGATATCATCAAAATGGAAAAAAGTCCCATTTGAAATACATAAAAAATAAGCACGTAAGTACAGAGGGCATTACAAAAGATTCTGTCTGACTCCTTTTTATGTAAATATAAAAAAGAAAATGAAAGAGTTGGCCATGGTGATGATGAGAGTAAGAAAGAAAAATTTTGTACAATATTTTATCAGTAGGCTTTTTGACAACTGGCAGTGTTACTACTTGAAGTATCAGTGAAGGAAAATGTGAAGAAGATCTCAGTGTTGGCAAAATGAAGATGGAGCAAGCTGGAAGAAAGTTGCATAACGTTTCCTTTACTAATTGAAGTCATCTACAAACATAAAAATAGTGTTCACTGCAAAATACCAAAAATTATGTTTGCAATAAATACTTGTGGAATGCCTGATTTTCAGCTTAAAACCCATGAAATAAAATAGTATTTTCATATATTTTTCATTTTTTCCCATGTCAACTTGATGGTGCTTTCAGAGTTACATGTGTAAAGCAACAAGCATGACAATGACACTTTACTACAGGAAGGAAGGGATAGGCATATCATGACAACACATGTTAATTCCTTTGTCTCTTCTTTGGGTCATATTCCTAAACACCACTTTATTTAAAGCTATATTTTAAGTCATATACTTTATCATAGCCTCTCTCTTATCAATAATGTTAATATTGCCTGGCGTGGTGGCACATGCTTGTAATCCCAGTACTTGGGAGGCTGAGACAGGAGGATTGCAGGTTCATTTCCAGCCTCAGCTACATAGTGAGGCCCTCTGCATCTTAGTGAGACTTTGTTTCAAAATAAAGAATAAAAAAATAGGGCTAAGGGTTTGGCTCAGAGGTAGAAGGCCCCTGGATTCAATCCCCAATGCCCACGCCCCCACACACAATTAATGTTTATATGATTCTGTGTTGAATGTTTGTTTATACTTTGTTGTTAGCTCCTTGAAAGTAGGAAAACCATGCTTTCTCTGTATGCTTCCCTCTTAGATTCTAATCAAGCAGAATCTGAGTATGTAATAGGCATCTGCACAACCTATAGTGAAAGTATATATCTGTTTATATTGATTCAAAGATACCTAGAATTCACAACTTTGAAATGTTTCCTTGTTGTGAATGCTATATGAAGTCTACTTGACCAGCTTTAGTGAGAGTCTGAAAACATACTTGAACTAGCAGTGAAAATTAAAGATTAAATTAAAATAAAAACAAATGACAGGATATAACAGCTGTGGCTGAATTTTCACCGCTTTGAAGATATGTGAAGTCAAAGTCTACAAATACAGAATGTTTGCATGAAATGATATGAAATTAAAAAGTCAAAATTCTCCAATTAAAAAAAAAATAAAATTAACACATGTTCTCACCCTCAGCATAGAAATGAATCAATTATATAACGTAATTAGATAGTACTATGAAGAACAATTTATTCCATTTTGCTTTTCCCTCTTACTGTCTTTGTTTTAGTTTCAGTGTTTGAGACTGAAATTCTACTTTATGGCAGAATTTACATGTTGGACATAACACAGATTAATATTATACTATGCATTCAATAGGCTTAATTAAATGTTAGACATGCTTAAAAATCTCTGACAATTACCTGCTGCTCAGAAATTCAAAGCCCTGGTATTACTTCAAGTTGTTTTCAATGATTTTTTTCTTTGTGAAATATCTTTGTTTCTTTAGGGAAAATAAAACAAAACAGGACGCATAAAAAAGGGAAAAACTATAATAATTAACACACACACATTCACACACATACCTGTACAACAGAGAAAATGCTTCATTTCCAAAAAAATAAAGTGCTTGTATTTAGTAAACACCTTAGGAAAAGAAGTTGGCAAACCTACTTGAATCAGAAATAAACTTCATGGTGCCCTACTTGGCTTGGTTAGCATCCAGGTTCCCATGGAAACTGAATTACACCACAATTTAAATACAATTTAATGTTTCCAAAGCAAACAGAACTTTGTACAAAATTAGATATAAATATATTGTTAATTGTCATGCCTGCTTCATTTAGAAATATAGGTCTATATTGGTCTGGCAATGATATGAACACATTCTATTTTAAAGAAAATATAGTAATAAACAAAGGGGATAAAATCAAGGAGGATCTTAAAAGGGTTTTGTTTCATGAATTTGAGGTAAACTGGGCACTAAAAGTGAAGACTAATTTTAGTTTGTTGCTTAGCTACAAATGTGTGCCTACAATGATGGTCTCCTGTTAAATGTCCTTTTGCCCAAAATTATTTGTCAGATAAGTGGAGTAAATGGCTGCAGTACATATAATCTCTTTACTCATTATTTCTTGCAATGGTTTATATGGTTGATTTTGTAAAAATAAGAGAAAGTTTTGGACTCAGGCAAACTCCACAAATTCAGCAGTACCAGCAGCAGCACCATCATTATATCTTGTCCAGTGTTTTGAAATGTCCAAAATGGCATTTAAAGGTACTATATTATGGAATTCAACCAAAACACAATCTATTTTCTCACATTTCATAACATATAAAACTGAAATTAAGACAAATTAGTTATCTACCTCAAGTTCACAAAATAAAATAATTACTAGCACCTAACCTGAATTGAAATTACTCTGATTCCAAATCCTCCTTGTGGGAAATGAGATCAATTATTTGCATACAATGTTGTTTAGAAGAAGTGAAAAATGAGAAAACACTGTAATATCAAAGCATGATATAAATCTAAAACACTCAGAAAATATGCGGGCTAATAAAAAAATGAGAAAGTGAAACAAGCTGCAATAGCCAAATACAGTAGCATAAGATGCACAAAAGTCATAATTCTATAAATTGTGTAAATAATTGATGTAGCTTTATTGAAATAACTAATGCAAAATATATTGTTCTAATTTACCTACTTCCTTGTGTCTTATATATTGAATTCAATCAAAGCTTGTTTCTCTTTGATTTCTAATTTTAACTGAATGCAATGTTGATTATGTGTTAATAACAATAACACTTATGAACACATATTGCATTTAATTTGTATTGACCTTCTTAATGAAGTTCCAAAATTGCATATTATCATTGGCTATTTGATAGTTTCTTTTGTAATGAGGTAGTTCATATCTTGTATATATTTTCTATTTATATAATTTTGTTATTTTGGGAGTTTTAAAAAACTCTCTTAACATGTTTTTACATGTATTGCCAGTATCCTCTTTGAATTGAAAACTTGTCTTTTTTTTAATCCTCTAATTGTATCTTGATGAACAAAGCTCTTTTTTATTAAAATGGAATAATTTATTCTTTGTGGTTAGTATTTTTGGCTTCCTATTTAATGAAATCAAACTGCATCATAAATGAACTTTCCATGTACAAAAGGGTATTTTTCTTTATTCTTTTTCTACTACAGGAATTTTTGTCTACTCAGTGCCATGTAATATTGCTTGTAAGTTATTATAGGAAGTCATAACATATTCTGTTTTTATATATGTATACATATATACTTATATGTATTTGCTCTTGCTATTGTCTCTTTTCCCCATTAATTAAATAATATTATTTTGCTTAGAATAATAATGTCAGCCAAAACCTGGTGATATTTTGATTGAATCCTTTGGAATAAGAAGCGTGTCATCTTCATAATATTGAAATTTTTAATTCATGACCAAAAAACTTTTTATTCAAGTTTCCTTTTACTGTTACCTATTTCTTAGTTTTCAAAATAGTCTCTTAAACTTATAGATATTTTAAAAATTTACATACATGATCATGCCCTCTGAAAATAAGGATTTTATATATATTTTAATACTATACTAATGTTGTTTACCTTCAAAACTAAGGAATACATATATATATATATATATATATATATATATATATATATATATATATATATGTATATGTATATAGCCAACATCCATACATGAAAAATGTTATCATGAGAACAAATGAGTCAGCTGGACATGGTGTCTCACACCTGCAATCCCAGTACTGGAGAAGCTGAGACAGGAAGATTGCAGATTGCATATATGTAAATGCTACTTACTTTCTCACAACTTAACACTGGGTAGACCTTCTAGTAAAATTTTTAATAAAGAAGGAAACATCATGTTTAATTTCTAAGCTCAGAGGAAAAACTTTCCAAGTTTTATCAGTAATTGCACTTTAGATGATTGGACCTTGCCCTCTGCTCTTGGAACCTTTGCTCTGTAGTCCTATGGGAAGACTCGCATGGTGAGGTGTTTATATCTCTGGCTAGCGACCACTTAGGACCTGAAGGCTGCTTTCAAGCATGTGAGTCAATGTGTAAGCTCCAGAGACCCTGGAGCTGATTGTAGATCCAGTTGGTAACGTTACAAGGGACAGTGAGTTAGACCAGACTCCAGAAACATAGAAATTATTGAATAATAAATGTTGTTGTTTGTTTTCAAGAGAACAGATTTTGACGTAATTTGTTAAACAGGAAGAAGTAACTACTATGGGTCCTTTATCAGGTTAATTAAGATGTTAGTGATTTTTTTTTCTTTTGTATCCTGTTAATTTAATGTTTGACAATGATTTCTCATATTCAACTAGATTTGAATTAATTTTGAAAAACACATTAATTATACATTATATATGAACAAACTCTGTTTGGCAATCCTTTATTTAGTTTTGGCACCTGTCTTTATATGTAAAATTGCACTGAATTTTTCGTTTTCAGTTCAGTGGAATGCTGGCATCTAAAACCAGTGAGAATTTATTTTTATGTTTATATTGTCTTAGAAAAATTCAAGTTACATTTTGCATTTTATAAAGTATCTGGCTTTATTGGTGAAACCATCTGTGCCTGAAGATTTCTTTGTAGTTCTGTTTTTAATTGTGAAATAAATTTTTCTTTGCTTTTAAGACGTGTTTCTATTTAGATTTGATAAGTAAAATTTTCTGTGAATTTCCATACATCTCTAAAATGTTTATATAACTTGGCAAAGAGGTAGTCTATGGTGTGTGTGTGTGTGTGTGTGTGTGTGTGTGTGTGTTACTGGGGATGGAACCCAGAAGTTTTCTCTATCACTGAGATATATTCCTCAACTTTTTTTATTACTTATTTTGAAACAGGGTCTCATTAAGTTACTACAAATTGGCCTCCAACCAGCAATTCTCTTGTCTCTACCTCCCAAGTACTAGTATTATGGGCATGTATGTACTGATGAACCTGGCATCTTTGTCTTTTATTGTCTCATTCATGTCAGTAGATCTATGGGTAAGGAATCCTGTTTCATCTCTGAGATTTTTTTTATATTTTTTATTCCTGACAATCTTTTATCAACTACATTATTATTTTTTGACAATTATTGATTCTATTTTATATTTTTATATTGCTTCTGTCATTTATTTTTCTTAATTTTATTATCTTTATATACCTTTATTGGTACATTGTAGTTTCATATCATAATGTAGTTTATAGTGGTAATGACATACATGCACACAGCACTTGGTAGGCTTTTCCCCGGCTCCCTCCCCAATGGCCTCCATACAGGATATTAAGATTGACATTGCATTCCTTCTGCTTTCTATGGTTACATCAGTGATCTTTATTTTCTTACCAGTCCCCCCCAAATGCTTATTTTATTGATTTTTCATCTTTCTTTTTTCTATTAAATCAATTTAAATTCCTTTCCCTTCAAGCATGTATTCTACAAGTTTTAATGTATAAAATTAACTTAAAAACCTACATCTTCTAATTTCTCTAATCAGTTAAATCTTTCACCCATGAGCAATTTATGAACACATTCCAGTAATTATGGTAATTTGAAATTTTGTTATTGTTTTATTAATTTCCGTTTGTAATACTTTAATTCTTTGATGTATTTGTGACTTGATTTGTGTCTCAACATAAGGAAGTGGTTTTAAAATATATAATATAGAAAACATAATAGAGTCATTATGCTATTATATTGATACAGCCTAGCATGCACTGGTATCGTCAGCACAATTCCATCAGAGGTTTGGGGTAATCCTACTCAATAGCACAATAGCACTTTTAATAAAAATGAAGCTTTCATTAACAGGACAGTATTATGATCTGTGTTTCTTGTTGGACTTCATCTATTACCTGAGCTTAGTTACCTCAATGGTTACATGCATTTGTATTTACCCAATCAGCAGACTTTGCTTCAACTCTGCTTTGTAAATTATCACATTGTAATTTTTTTTTTCCAGAGGGAGTTGGAAGCAGATTGCTTACTGTTTTCTCTTTTGTTTTGTTTTTAGTTTTTTTAGTGACAGCATTTAGAAAAGAAATATATTTGCAAGTGGCTACTTTTCAAACTAAACAAAGACTAACTTCAAAATAAAGTTATTATGACTGGTTGGAGGATATACTTTTATTCTTGGTTGCAACGTAGATTGTCTTTAGTGTGCACTTTTTATGCTCATATAATTATGTCATAGCAATCAGTGTGCCCTTCTAAATTACTTCAGTCCCTACATGTGTGATTTGATTTTCCATCTAGCAGAGATACCTTTTACAAATAGTGGAGTCTTGAGGCTTTTAATAGTGGATTGTGGAGACCACTTAAATATGATGTCTGTGCTTGTCTCTTTTGATTTAAAATATAAAGTTTGGTTATATTGATGTTATGTAAATAATCATATCACTTTAGAAGCATTCATAGTAAAAAACCATGGTAATATAAGGGGTTGTTTACTTACTTTTTTTTTTTTTGGAATAATTCTTCAGTATGCTCATTTTTAAGCTTAAATGGTAAACAAATGGGAATAGAACATGAACATTCAAGTCTGTCTTTCGGGCAAAATTCCAAAAATAATAATAATAAGTCTGTGGTTCTGACCAGCTGCCTAGTACAGTATGAAGACTCTGAAAAGTAAGAAAAAAAACATGAAAAGAATGTTTTCAAAATTAAATAGGGACATTCTTAGTCACTCAGAAAGGATTTTCATAAGTAAATGTATTGCGTCTTGCATTTACCTGATTTGTCTAAATATTAGACATTCCTTATTCAGCTTGAATGTTATATTAACGCTCATTCTCTTCCTCCCTGGTTATGGCAGAGATAACAGATTGGCTTATTAGTTGCATGTCAACTGCCTTGTGTTTCTTAGAATAGTCTAGAGTCTAGAAAGTTAAAGATTACATTTCCCTAGTAATCTTAAAGACTGAAATCTGCTCATGGTTGAATGCTGTCAAGTAAATGGACTCATGAGTTATTTAAAAAGTACAAATGAATCCAGGCATGGTGGTGCATGCGTGTAATCCCAATACTTGGGAGGCTGAAACCGGAGGATTCGAGTTCGCGGCCAGCCTCAGCTGCTTAGTGAGGCTCTCGCAACTTAGTGAGACCCTGTTTCAAAAAACAAAGAATAAAAAAATAGGACTGGGGACGTAGCCTGGAGGTAGAATGCCCCTGGGTTCAATCCCCAGTACTGCCCCCCCAAAAAAAACTACAAATGAGACTGTTTGGGTGCTTCTGCTATTTCTGCTAATTCCATTGATTCTGGTGTAAGGTCTTTATGTGAATATGTTTATGTGTCTGTATGTGTATATACTAATTGTAGTAAGCATCTCAATCCCTAGGACTTAGGATGTCAGAGTGCTGGCCATAGGACATCGATTGCCGGCATGGAATCAGAGCTGGGAAAGTATGGTCCTGGAGCAAGTAGCTCCACATGACCCAGATGCTATGCACTGCTCTCCTTCCTGACTATAGAAGACATTTCTGCATCTGTGAGAACTTTTTTTTTAAATATACTTTTGTCGGTGCGTTGTAGTAATACATCACAGTAAAGTTCAAAGTGATACACACATACATGGACATAGCACCTGGTGTAATTCCTTCATACTCCCCTTCCCTGTTGCGTACCCCTCCCCATGTATATTAGTGAGATCAGTGGTGACATAGCCTTTCCTTCCTCAAGCATCCTCTAGCAATGGATATAGCTTTCCTTCCTCAAGCATCCTCAAGCAATGGACATAGCTTTCCTTCCTCAAGCATCCATTTTCCCTTCCCATCTCCCTCCCACAATCCTCTTCCACATTTCTGTTGGGATGAGTTTGAATGTCAGAGTAATATTTCTGGAAGTTTGGCCTATAGCTAACCTCACTAGTGCTTCCAATAATTATAGGTATCTGCTTTCTTGTGTGTGTGTGTGTGTGTGTGTGTGTGTGTGTGTGTGTGTGTGTATTTTACTGGGGATTGAGTCTAGGGGCATTCTACCTCTGATCTATATACCCAGACCTATTTTATTTTTATTTGGAAACAGGGTTTTACTATGTTGATGAAACTCTCACTACTTACTGAGGCTGTCCTTGAACCTGCAATCCTCCTGTCTTAGCCTTCTAAATACCGGAATTACAAATTATACTTTTTCTGCATAAGATAGATAGAGTAGATATCTGCACTGAACTCTAGCTCACAATTATTTTTACCTTTTCTTCAACACTTTTACTTCAAACAAAGACTATAGTCTTACTTTAATAGTCTCCTAAAAAAAAGTGTTCAGAATGTTAAGTTTTAGTGGCTCTTTCTTCATTGCATTGAAAACTCTCATCTCTTTCCTTTTAAAATCTTCAAGGATCTGGCTCACAGGATGTCCTCTCTCCCATTTTCTTTCACATCCCCAACAGTAATGAATGTTATCAGTCATTAGAAAGAAATATTAGAAGACCAATGTGTTTTATACTACAGTTTTGTAAATTAATCAAGGAAATTATATTAACTGTAAGAAAAACATTCAGTTTCAATCTGTAAGGAACTTCTTTATTAGAAGAGGCAAGGACATGGCAGAGATTTTGAAACTTTTAAAATATTGGTCTCTAAATATTCTTAAATGCCAACATAATATACATTTTCTTTTTTCTCATTTATATCATTGGATTCTTTATATACACTTTTTATATGAAGTCATATGAATAATTTAACTTTATCCTTTTTGGTTCTACATATTCATTTATTTGAGGGAAATTTTACTATATCTATGTTGGCCCTTTTATTTCTCTTCTCTCACCTTTCCATTTCCCTTTCATCTATTTATAATTTTATTTTTGTTATTTTATTTCATTGTTTTATATTTAACTTTAATATCACAAGTTTCTTCAAATATTTTGTTGGTACTTCATACTACAAACATCTATTTTTAAAGACAATGTTATTATTTTATAATATGCATTTTATTTCTGCTTATGCTATTTATTTTATTGATTTTAATATTGATTAGTTTCTAACATATATTTGTATCTCTATTATAATTCTTCTAGGATGATAATTTTATATAGCCTGATAAAGATCTAAGTGACAGCATTCCTGGTATATTTATATTGGGTTAAAAAGCTTCTCAAGGCAGAGATCCTCCACTAATTGAACTCCCTTCTTAATTTCTGGGCTCAAGCATTCATTTCTTCCTTTCTCATGAGGAAACCCTGCTTCTTAGATAATCCATCTGGATTTCCTCCACACTGATGCTATTCTTTTCTCCCATCTAAGTACTAACCAGGCCTGACTCAGCTTAGCTTCCAAGATCAGAAGAGATCAGGCATATTCAGGGTAGTATGGCCATAACTACAGATGCTGCTGTTTTCTAAAAGCTGGTCCCCAATGATTGTAGTAATCTCACCCAAGCAAATGGCAAATGGACTCAGAGGTGATAGAATTAGGGCAAACTGCAACAGATACTATTGTCTACTACACATTCCACCTAAGTCCAAGTACTCGGTTCTTCTAATTTACTCTCATCAGTTCTTTCTGAAAATGGTCCAGAAGTACACGATTCACACCTCAAAGAATTCAGAGAATAAACTGTTGCAGAGTGCTTTTTGGGAAACAGAAGGGACATGGGTGACCCATGGGTTAAGCTCACCCTCATCCATTGGTACCTGTCTTAGTCACATTATGTCTGCTATAATCCAAAGACCTGACCACATAGCACAGAGGAAGGAAGAATTATTTGCTCATGATTTCCTTGGAAATTTGGGTTTTAGTCCATGTCAGGGTGGGGACCATGGATCTCAGTGCATGGTTGTAGCAGAAAGCAGAGAGACGGAGGGCACAAGACTTTGGTCACCACATCATGAAGGCCAGAAACAGTGAGAAGAAGCAAGCAAGCAATGGTATTCCAAGATACTAGCATAACTCCTAAGGTCGCACCCTCAGGAATCCACCTTCTCCAGCCATATCCTAGGTTTCCATCAAGATAATACATTCCAATGGATTTATAAGCTGATGAGATTACACCCCGAAAATGTATCATTCTACTTAATCTTGAACTCTCCAGGGGTTACTCTGTATCTGACTATAATGGTAGTACTATTCCCCCATACTGAGGTCTAATCAATTTCTGTATCCCAACATATTTGTTAGATTTTCCCTTTAGTGTTCCTTAGGTTTTGTGGTTGCTACTTCCTTCTCACTTTTGAGGAAAGTCAAACATTTTTTTTTCTTAATTTTCCTATATTAGAAGAATTTGGGGGTACTATCAGGATAATCTTCCATAGTTTATTTCAGGAAAGATGTTACTTTCTGTGGAAAGCCTTCCCGGTATTCCCCATTTCTGTATGCGAATCTGGTTATTAATCCAGCCATTTTCTTTCTTATCTCATATAGACATTTTTATACATATGGATTCTGGATTTCATGTATCTTCTCATGTAATCCTATTAGTAATATTTTTTTTTCTTAATTCTCTTAAGCATTTCTAGCTATAATGGATGCTGTGTTGCATAGTAAGATTAGGATTTAGGAAGATATTATCTAAAGACAGGATGGGTTAAGCAATATTGCTTACACAAAGGTGAATTTCAAATAAAAGAGAAGGGAAGGGATAGAAAAAAATAGACACCCATAGCCCTCATTAATCTCCTATCATGGTCAATACCAGAATTGAGTAGTTAGATAAATATGAGGAATCCTGAAAATTACCATATTGCCTAAATCTAATTATCGTGGGCTCAATTTACTAATAAGCTAAAATGATGAGGTAAAGAGGACTCCAGGCACAAACACATCTTCCTTGATACCCCAACTAACATTCAAATGAGAGATGGCATAAAGACATTGGTAAGAGAAAACTAGAAAGGTAACTATAAGTGTGCAGAAGAGCCAGAAATTCTTGCATACTCTAGATAAGAATCACAGGACTCAACAATGCTTCATTTGAAAGTAGGTAGGGGATGTGAGAGAAAAGGTCCTGCAACCAAAAAAACTCCAAAGACTTATGTAGTCTTTATCTTCTAAATCTTTGATGGAATTTTATAATTACCTGTCTAAAGAACAGAAAAGACAAAAAACTTTGTAGAATATAGCAGCCAAGATGCATAAGATATCAGGTAGACATGAGTAATCTTTTCTTATTATGACTCCAAAATACAAAACACTAATAGATTCCTCTTTCTACATACCAAGGCACATCTTGGAAATAAAGAGAAAAATAAAACATTATATATATAATTATATATATATGTATATATGATTCTAAACTTCTAAAAATAGTGGCCAAGAGCAACCAACTACACTACTCCTAAATTGCTGAATAGGGTTGCATAATTGAATATAAAAATGAATATAACAGTAAAATTTGCATATCTAAATACAGAAAGAGTAGATTGTGACAATACTAGAATAGTATTAACTTACATCTTATTATCACAATATTAAAATTGCCTATTTATAAATGTGTTATCTAATGTGATTATAAACTTATTTAAGGTACACAATTTTTTTCTTCACCATTTTTATTCTCTAAAATGAATATTATAATTACAATATAGCAATTACTCAATACTACCTATTTTATAAATTTAACATATGGCTTGAAAAAGTAAGCAAGGATTTCTAGAATGCTTTGGGTAGGTATTTTCCTTGACTGTGTACACAGAGCCTATTGGGATTGTGGTAGTTCAGCTGCCTTACTTCCTTGAATAAGTACTACCATTTCCTCTTGAAAGATTAAATAACTGGAATTTAGGAATTAAAAACAATTTTTCCAAATTATATAAATAATTATTTATGGATACTCTGAGATTTTTATATTCCCTTAGGCAATAGTTAGTCAAGTGACACTGGAGGCTCAGATTAACAAAATTTTTCTTTTTGATCCTATGGACAAGAAACAAAACATGGAGACAGGGCTACATGGAAAATACATGAAGATGCTGAGGAGGCTTGGGGATAGGAGTAAAGAGGAAGTATTAAGGGTTTCTAAGGGAGAGGCAAGGCAGGGAAGAATGAACAGTTTAGGATTGGCTAGCTTAAGTAATTTCTAAGAACTCTAAATTATTGGAGGGTTCCTAGTGGCCTGGTATCTGGCCCTGGGATGATTAGGACAGAGAGATTGTGTATCTAAGTGTGTATAGACAGGACAGAGTAGATTTGTGGCTCTAGACTGGTTAGTTTACAGATAAGGGGACCATTTCAATAAAACATTGGTTAGTTTAGAAGGTCCTCAGCTACAAACATTTTTTTAAATAGCAAACATCATAACATATAGAAAAAATTTAAAATATGAAATATTTTGATATTCTAACATCAGTTGTTCAACCTAATAAACTGCAATTTCTTCTCTTTGCACATATCACCTGTCATTGACATAGGTGGGGGGATGTCCCTAAGGTTGTGTCACATTGCCTCACTATGCAATTTCTTTCTTTGTTTTAATTGGTACATTATAATCATACATCTTTGTGAAGTACAAGCTGGTAGAAGCATACATGCACACAGGTCTCATTAAATCATTTCCCAATTCACACTCATTCCATCCTTCTTTCCCCCTTCTCATGTTTGGTTTAGTGATGGACTTTGATTTGTTTGTGAATGTTCATCATTTGCATTAGAGTGTTTCCCTCTCCCCCACTCCAGTCACCTTCAGTTAAGTCGCCTTTTTTGTGCCTCTAAGATTTCTCCTTCTTCATCTAGAGTCCCTTCTATGACCCGCTTTCTCCCTAGCTTCCACATATTAGACAGAGCATCGATTTTTTTAATGTTTTGTGACTGACTAATCTTACTTAACATGTTTTCCAGTTTCCACCATTTTCCTGAAAATGATATGATTTTTTTCTCCTTTATGATTGGGTAAAATTCCATTGTGTATATATCCCATAGTTTTGTAATCCATTCATCTGTTGATGGACATCTTGGCTGATTCCATAGTTTGCAAATGTGAATTTTGTGGCTATAAACATAGATACACTTGCATTGGTCCAATAGTTTTGTTTCCATTCTTTTGGGTAGATATCCAGAAATGTTATTTCTGGATCATATGGTGTGTTCATTCCCAATCATCTGAAGATCCTCCATACTATTTTCCAAAGTGGTTGCACTAATCTGTAATCCCATCAAAAATTCTGCAATCCCAGAAACATTAGAGTTTCTACTTCTCTACACCCTCACCAGCATTTGTTTTTTGTGTTTGTAATGATCCCCATTTTAATTGTGCTTAGGTGAAATCTCAGGATAGTTTTGATTTACATCTCTCTGACTGCTAATAATGTTGAACATTTCCTCATACATTTATTGGCCATGTGTATTTCTTCCTTTGTGAAGTGTCTATTTAGGTCAGTTACTCATTTTCTGATTGAGTTATTTGTTTTCTTGACTGTAAGTTTTTTGAGTTCTCTGTATATTCTAGATATTAGTCCTCTATTGGAGGAGTAGTTGGCAAAAAAATCTCCCATTCTGTTGGCTCTTTATTGAGGTTCTAGATAGTTTCCTTTTCTGCACAGAAGCTCTTCAGTTTAATGCAATCCCAGTTATTTTTTCTTCCTTTGAATTTATTGTGCCTTTGGGGTCTTATTGAAAAGGTTTTTGTTGTTGTTGTTGTTGTTGTTTTTAACCTGTGCCTATGTATTGAAGTGTTGGATCTATACTGTCTTCAAGTAACTGCAAGGTCTCTGGTCTGACTTCCAGGTCTTTGATCCATCTTGAACTGATTCTTGTGCAGGGTGAGAAATTGGGGTTTATTTCCATTTTTCTGCATATGGTTAACCAGTTTTGCCAACACCATTTGCTGAAGAGGCTATCCTTTTTCCAGTGTATGTCTTTGGCAACTTTGTCAAAAATCAATTGGCTGTACATGTGTGGTTTTGTTTCTGAGACTTCTATTTTGCCCCATTGTTCTATGTGTCTGTTTTTGTGTCAATACTATGCTGTTTTTATTACTATGGCCTTGTAGTATACTTAGAAGTTGGGTATTGTGATGCCTCTTATGTGGTTCTTACTGATGAGAACTATTTTGGCTATTCTGGGATTTTTGTTGTTCCAATGAATTTAATGGCTGATTTTTCTATGTCTGTAAGGAATGTTCTTGGTAATTTAATGGGAATCCCATTGAGTGTGTAGATCACTTTTGGAAGAATTGCCATTTTGGTGCTATTTATTCTGCCTATCCAAAAGCATGGTAGATCTTTCCATTTTCTAATTTTTTTCTGGATTAATTTCTTCAATGTTTTATAATTTTCCTTATAGATGTTGTTTACTTCCTTGGTTAATTTTATTGGTAGGTATTTCATTTTTGGGTGTGATATTGTGAGTGTAAGTATTGTCTGTATTTCTTTTTCAGTGTATTTATGGCTGGCATACAGGAAAGCTTCTGATTTTTTTAAATCAATTAATATTTTTATCCAGACACTTAGCTGAATTTCTTGACCTGTTCTATCAGCCTTTTGTTTGAGTTTGTTGTTCGTTGAGTTTGCTGGGTTGTTTGATTGAGTTTATTAGTTGAGTTTGTTGGGTTGAATATAGAATCATGTCATCTGCAAACAGGGACAGTTTAGTTGTTCCTTTCCTATTTGTACTCCTTTGATTTCCTTCTCTTGCCTTATTGCTGTGGCTAGAGTCTCAAGTATTATATTGAACCCTGCCTTGTTCTTGTTTTTAGTGGGAATTCTTTTAGTTTTTCCCCATTGAATATGATGTTGGCTGTGGGCCTATTGTATATTGCCTTTATGATGTTGAGGTATGTTCTTTCTATTTCTATTTTCTGCAGTGCTGTTAGAATTCATGGGTGTGGATTTTGTGCTTTTTTAGCTTATATTGAAATGATCGTGTGATTTTTTTCTTTGGTTTTCTTAATTTGGTGAATTATATAGATTGTTTTTCATATGTTAAATCAGCCTTGCATCCCTGGGTTGAAACCAAGTTGATCATAGTGTACAATATTCTTGAGGTGATTTTGAATAGGCATTGCTAATATTTAGTTTAACATGTTTGCATCTAAGCTTATCAACAATATAGGACTATATTTTTTTCTTTCCCTGAGCTGTTTTTATTTGGCTTTGGTATTAATATGATGTTGGCTTCATATAATATGTTTGGGGGAATCCTGTTTCCTTCTAATTTGTTGACTAGATTTAGAAATATTGGGGTTAGATCTTATATAAGGGTTTAATAAAATTCACTTGAAAAACCATCTGGTCCTTGGCTTTTATTTGATGGCAGTATTCAATGTAGGGTATTTAGTTGTAGTGATATGAAATGGATTTAATATAAAACAAAGAGAAAAAAAAAAGAAAAGGGTTAGGGACAGACAAAGCAAAAACAAAACAAAACAAACAACAACAACAAAAACAAACCAACCCTGCAAATATTCAAGTACAGAGCAGAGTCCTTCTGGTTCTGCATATATATTTCCAGCTCTTAGATATCTGCTCACTATAGTAGGTTTTCAAGCTTGTTCTAGGGTATGTTATTTGATCAGTGGCCTATATGGCAGTTTGTAGACCCACTTTTTGGTATTTTGCAGTGATTAAGACCCTGACCTGATGTCTGTCTTTGTCAGTGCAGGCATTGAGTGTCACTGGTGCCTTTCTCATGCATGCTTGAGTCTCTGAGCTCTTCAGACTCTTTCCTCTCTTCCTTCTTTCCTTTCTTCCTACCTTCCCTCATTCTTTCCTTCCTTGTGGTATGGGGGTTGGTAGAACCTAGAGTATTCCACCTCTGAGTTACACTCCTAGCCCTATATTACACTACTAGCCTTATATATTTTTTTATTTTGAAACAAGGTCTTGAAAAGTTACTGAGGCTGGCCTTGAACCTGTGATCCTCTTGTGTCATTCTCCA
Organism: Graphiurus murinus; assembly: GCA_004027655.1. Taxonomy (NCBI): domain Eukaryota; kingdom Metazoa; phylum Chordata; class Mammalia; order Rodentia; family Gliridae; genus Graphiurus; species Graphiurus murinus. The sequence goes on from PVLC010000819.1 coordinate 72,829, forward strand.
AAGTACTGGGATTACAGGTGTGTAGCATTACACCCAGCTCACTATGCATTTTATATGTGAAAGGTGCACAGGAGCAAGCCAGCATCATCAGTGCCTTTGAAGTGCTTACCTGTACTAAGAATTTATTTTGTTTGTTTCAAAATAAAAAGAAAAATACAAGTAGATAAAAGATCTTTTTTGGTATGTAACTCTGCTAATTTTTTTTTCTCATTGTGAAAGGAGAACACAACATATCTGATTGGAGTTACTGACTCCTAAAATATGAAAATATATAATTCTGAGGAGCACTGCCAAGGACATTATGTGAGTTACGTGTCTGATTGCAGCAATATCAGTGGCCTACATGACCTATGTCATATCTGGTAGTGTATAGAAGGCGGGAACACCTTCACATTACCAAAAACTCCACACCTTCACTGACATAGAGAAATATGATTACTTCAGTTAATTTGGCTGTAGCATTAAATCTCTGAGGTCCGAGGTGAGAATCCCATATAAAGGCTAAGAAATGAGAAAAGTTGTCTACAGTGGCTTGCAAGCAAGGCATAGAAATTCTTCATTTGTTAGAACCATCAAGGACATTCTGAAAGATGATGGTCAAATGTTCACAGGTTGAAAGAAAGAGGCAAGTGCAAAAGAGTAAATGCATGAGAAAATTAGTCCTTTCAAAGAAACAAAATTATCATATTAAGTGTAGAAGAATAGATCATTTAAAAATAATTATGGCATATCTACCCTGAATCTTTAAAATATATCCCTCTTTTCCTAACAATTATTTTGGAAGTATATGTAATATTTAACTGTTCCTTAATTGTAACAAATGTAAATCCCTAGTGCAAGGAAAATATAAATACCAACTGAGAGAAGATTTCTGAAAAAATGAAGAGGGGTATATGAGGATTACAGAAAGTGGGAGTATGCAGACTTCTCCAAGTTCCCATCCTGAGATGTAGCCAATGTTCATTGTATGTGAACATAGACCTTTGTAGCTATATCTGTTTTTTGAAAAAAGAACATATGATCTTGGTATTAAAAAATTAATGTATCTTCATTTGGAAGCAAAATTATATTAAATAAGTTCTGTGTTGGATGAACATTATATTGACTGTCACACATACTTTCATCTAAATCTGGCTTACAGATCTAAATTTCAATGTTTACTACAATATGCACTATCATTGAGATTCCATGATATATGAAATGTTTAAATAATTTCTGGGAGAAATTATAAAGCCAATATTAGAATTGTTGTTCAAGAAACACATAATTGTCCATTCCAAATCCCAGCTATTATGAAATCATTTATTGGCTTCCATTCTCAGGCAAATCTGTAATTTCTGTAGACATGTTCAATCCTTATGCCAAATGGGCTCCAATCCAAATGCTAAATTGGAAAATGTTTGTTTTAAAGGTCAAGTATTAATAAGGCTACATTAAATTATAATTGACCCAGTAAGAAATCCTCTCTGTTAAATATCTAGTAAACCACAACCTCTATCCATCTAAGCAAACCCTCATCCTTCATTTATAATTTCATCCCCTTTGACTTGCTTACATTTTTAAAATAGAGAAGCTGACGTGGTGGCGCATGCTTGTAATCCCACCATTTGGGAGGCTGAGACTGGAGGATCCGAGATCATGGCCATCCTCAGCTACTTAGTGAGGCACTCCGCAACTTAGTGAGATCCTGTTTCAAAATAAAGAGTAAAAAATAGGGCTGGGGGCATAGCTCGGAGGTAGAATGCCCCTGAATTCAATCCCCAGCACCTAAAAAAAACAATAGAGAAAAGATCAGAATTGAATAGGTTTGCGGGGAATACATATTCCCACAATAACTTCCATCAGTTATAAGATTCACCTATAAATCTGTATTTCATACAAAGCTTAGGACTATTCTCAAGAATGAGCACTAGTAGGACCAGTTGCCCCAGAATTCAACCTTTTTAATGCTAAAGCGATATCAAAATTTAAGCATGGAAATGAATGTGTTCTTACTGATTTAAGCTTCTTCTTATTAAGAAAAAAGCAATATGGCAGATAAAATTTTTGTTTTTCAAATGTACAAATATTTCTATATTAAAAATAGTGAAATGTAAGATTTATTTTTCTAAATTAGGAAAGCATATTGAGTTGGAAGGTTATCTCAGGTTTGATAAAAATACAGTTTTTCACTATGAGATGATTTGAAATTGTTGATTTCTATTTTATGATGAATTTTCTTACAAGCACTATATGTCTCTTCATCCTTATATATGCAATATATCTGCTATCTTCACTTATAACAATGCTTATTCATTACAGTTTTTCTGAGAATTACTTTCAGATAGTTATATGATTTGAATTAAGGAAACAATAGTATCCAGAAATTCTCTTCTATTCCATTGAGAGTCTCTATCTCAATGTAGGCTTACAGAGGAGGGGACACTAAATTCTAAACATATCCCAACTGGCTATGTATAATAAACATTTTGTTTAAGGATAACCTTCTTTGCTCCAGTAAGTTATATTACTTAAGGGAAAACCACAAAATTTCTTTTCCACAGCTTTCTAGTTGAATCTTACTTCATTTTGATAATTTGATGTAATTAACAGTAGTGCAATTGTTAAGTATTGAGGATGACCAACCTAGTTACTATTGCACTATTGTTTTTTTTTTCTTCTTCTTATTGTTTGGATTTTCCTCAGTTAATTTTTATCATGGTAAAATATAAGTAACCCCAAATCATCTATAATAACAGTTTTAATAGTAAAGTTTATTTGAATTAACTATATTTTTATTATACAACCATCACTACCCATCATATCCAGACCTCTCTTCATCTTGAAATGCAAACTGAAATTCTACAATCGTATAGAATATGTAGTATATCTCCATTTTCTTCTTCTAACAGTCTCTGGCAACTACCATTCTACTTTATATCTCTACTGTTTTTACTACTATAATTACTTCTTATACATGTAAATATACATTAAGTGTATTTTATGATTAATTTATTTCATAATGTCTTCAAGGTATGGAAAGACATATCAGGAATTCTTTCCTTTACAAGACAGACTGATGAAGAAGTAATTACTTCTATCATCTTACTATTTGTTTTGTACATGTCTCATATATTTTGTCCCTCATTCCCTGCATTATTGTCTTCTTTTGTATTTAATTGATTTTTTGTGGTAAGATATTCAAATTTGTTCCTCATTGTTTTTTGTGTATATTCTACACCTGTATTTTTGTAATTACTGTGGGGATTACACTTGCAATCATAAAAGCTACATGGTTTGGATTTATACCAGCCAAATTTCAAAAGCATACAAAAATGTGCTACTCTTTACGTCTCTGTCCCTACCCATTTCAGTCCATTGCATTACAAAATTAAATTTGTATACACTGCATGTCTAAAACATATGCTAATAATTTTCAAAATGTATTAGCTTCTTAAATTATTTAGAAAACAACTGGACATGGTGGCACATGCTTGTAATTCCAGTACTTGGGAGGCTGAGATAGGAGGATCGCAGGTTTGTGGCCAGTCTCAGCTATTTAGTGAGGCCCTCCTCACCTTCGTGAGACCCTGTTTCAAAATAAAGAATAAAACAGATCTGGGGGTGTAGCTCTGAGGTAGAATGACCCTAGGTTCAATCCTTGGTACCACAAAAGAAATTATGTAGAAAATAAAATGTGTAGTTGTCTTTCTAAAAATAATAGTAGATTTTATAATTGCTCATTCATTTACCTTTATTGACATCTTTATTTTTTCATATGACTTCCTATTACTGTATATTTTATTTCATTTAAATATGTAAGATTCTCATTCTCATTTCTTGAAGGATAAATCTAAGAAATCTCTGTTTTGTTTATCTAATAAAATTTTTACTTTTCCCTCACTTTGGAAGAACAGTTTTTCCAGGTAACAATTCTTAGTTAACAGGCTTTTGTTTTTCTTTTAGCATTATGAATATACCAGGTCACTGTCTTTTGGCCTTCAAAGTTTCCAATGAGAAATCTAATGATTTTATTGAGGATATATTATACTGATGACTTATTTTATTTGAGTTGTGTTTGAGACTATCCTTTGTCTTTGGCCTCCAAAATATTGATTATAATGCGGCTTGGTATGAATGTTGCTGAATTCATTCTGTGAGGAGTCTGCGGTACTCTACAATGCTTATGTTCAGGTCTTTCCTAAGCTGTAAAGGTTTCTGCCATTATTTTTTCAAATATTCTCCTTCCTCTGACCTTTGAATTTTCACAATTGTTGATCCCTTTGATGGTCCTATGGAGCTCAGGTTCTGTTTGCATTTTATCAGTCATTTTTCTTCTTATTCCTGAGATTCAATCACTTCTCTTATTCTGTCTTTAAATTCACCAGTTCTTTCTTTGCCTGTTCAAACCTGCTTTCAAATCCTTCTCATGAATTTTTTATTAGTTACTGTACTTTCAATTCCAGGCTTCATTTTTCTCCTTTTAGATTTTCCATTTATTTTTTCAATTTTGTTTATACATTGTTTTCTTGACTTTATGTCTTCTTTTTTTTTTTAATATCTTTAGGACAATTGTTTGCTTAAAATTATTTTCTAGTGGATCCACTATTTAGTGTTTTTCAAGATAGTTTTTGCTTATTTTTTCTTAAAATGCACCATACTTTTTTCCTTGTGATATTTTGTGGAAAACTCGATATGCAAGTCTAATAATAAGGTAATTCTGACAATCATATTCTCCATTTCCCTTAGGGATTGAGTATTATTTTATTTTTATCTTCTGAATCTTGTAGCTTCTATTTATGCCAACTATCAGTTTGAGGTAAGAACTTAAGATTTTCCTGGGTCATTTCTGACCCTGTGCTTTTCCCTAGATATATTGATCACTTTCTAATTTTCCCAGAATAAACAATTGATTTTGAGTGTCTTTGGCCTTAATACCTGGCTCCCAAAAAGAGAAAAAAAAATGTAAGGAAAGATGGTGCTATCCATTTAGCACCCCTGACAATCGCTTCTGCTAGAGGGAGAGGAATTTGCACCAGTGAGGGTGACTTACAACAATAGCCACCCATCTGTTTGTCTGTACCTCTGTGATCAGAAGCAGCACTCAGTGGTCTGAAACTTGGTATCCAAATTTTCAAGTGTAGCTTCTTTTGCCCAGGTTGCTCCATCAACTTATGTGTAGTTGTCATGGAACTCATAGTATAGGATAGATAATTACTAATTTGCTAAGAGGTAGTATCTAGAAGACTTATTCCATATGACCTTTTTATTTTTTTTAGTACTGGGGATTGAACTCAGGGACATTATATCTCATAACTACACCTCCAGTCCTTTTTATTTTTTATTTTGAAACAGGGTTTCACTAAGTTGCTGAGATTGGCCTTGAACCTGAAATACTCCTGTTTCAGCCTTCCTAGCAATGGGGTTACAGGTGTCCACCACTGCACTAGCTGATCATTTGTTTTAATAGATTGTACTGCGACATTTAGGCATTGATTTATCACCTGCCAAGGAACTACTGTACTATCAACACAGCTTGTCAAAAATTTGGAAATTTTAAAATATATAAAACTATATATTTGACTATAAGATATAATAGAGGTCATATTACAGAATGCAATCTGTGTATAGTGAGAGTTACAGACATTGGCTGGGCTAGAATTTTTGTTTCAGTGTGGGTTCTTATGGGCCTGTATCAAAGTACTTTTTGGGAGACCTGTTTAGCAAGTTAAACAAAAAGGCCTGGATTGATTTTTCTTTCTTCTTATTTTTAGCTCTGTTTCGTTTTTTCTTAAATTGGTGCATTATAATCATACATCTTTGTTAAGTACAAAAGTATAGGCTGGTAGAGGCATACTTGCACACATCTCTCATTTAGCCCTTCCCCAATTTCTGCCCCACTCCCTCCACCTCCCTCCTTCTCAGGTTCAGTTTAGTGATTGACTTTGATATGTTTGTGAAAGCACATCATGTGTATTAGGTTGTTTTTCTCCCCCATATCACCTTCAGTTAAGTCACCTTCTTTGCTCATCTAAGGTTTCTCCTTTGTCCAGGATCCCTCTTATGTCCCACTTTCCTCCTAGCTTATGCATATTAGGGTGAGCATATGATGATTTTTTTTTACTTTTTGTGACTGACTAATCTCATTTAATATAATGTTTTCCAGTTCCATACATTTCCTTGCAAATGACATGATTTTGTTCTTCTTTATGGCTGAGTAAAATTCCATTGTATACATATCCCATAGTTTTGTAATCTATTCATCTGTTGATGGACATCTTGGCTGGCTCCATAGCTTGGCAATTGTGAATTGTGTAGCTATAAACATAGATACACATGCATTGGTCTGATAGTTTGGTTTCCATTCTTTTGGGTAGACACCCAGAAGTGGTATTACTGGAACATATGGTAGGTTAATTCCCATTCATCTGAGGATCCCCCATTCTGTTTTCCAAAGTGGTTGTCTTAATCTGCAATCCTACCAGCAATGTATTAGGGTTTCCACTTCCCCACATACTCGCTAGCATTTGTTGTTGTTTGTGTTTTTGATTATTGACATTCTAATTGAGGTTAGGTGAAATCTCAAGGTAATTTTGATTTGCATCTCTCTGATTGCTAATGATGTTAAACATTTCCTCATACGTTTATTGGCCATTTGTATTTCTTCTTTTGTGAAGTATCTATTTAGATCCTTTGCCCATGTTTGATTGGTTTATGACAAACTGGCGTGACTCCTGCTTCTCCATAATTGTATTTTTTATCTTAGTCTTAAATATTTCTTTATTATAAGCAGAAAAGATTGTGTTTATTTGCCAGATTATTTCAATTTATTTTACAAAAATTTAGTCATCAGAAATACAGATACTATTTCCTTTTATTTCCCCATCACTTAACTTATTACTCACACTTTAGGTACTAAATTAGTATTTATTACCACCTGGATACCTTTTCTAGATTTCTACCTCTGTTAATGGGAAGGGGAGAAATAATTGTGCTCTATCACCTTCTGTGTTGGAAAGCTCACATATCTGGTCCAGTTCTTGTGACCTAATCTGTTCAGGGAAAGTTTTTCACCAACTTAGGGTTGTAGTCTCACTATATGAAGCCTGCCTCTTTGCTCTTGTAGCAAAAGAGTGGATATTTCCATTTTGCCAGCCCAAGCCCTAAAGTTGTTTTAAAAAGTTGAGAAGAACCTCTTTTATAACACTTCTAACTGTTAAAAAAAATTGTTACCAACTCTAAGAAAATGTTTCAAATTATTGGCAAGCAGACAGGCTGCAGTCTGGTGTTTATATTTTTTCCCTAAAGTTTTAACAAAAATTAGCTTTCTATATTCCATACAGTCAATATCTTCTTCAGAACCATTCCCTGACTAAGGGGCAGCATGAACTTATACCTATAAGTCGTAGGTTGAAAGGAGATAAAAGGTTATAGGAAACTCAGAACCCAGGGACTTATAAAAGAGAGAAATATCTACCAAAAATGTTTATTCTTCCTGGAATCAAAGATGAAATTTCACTCAGGCATGACAAATAGTTCAACTAAATGCTGTATTTTGTCTCTTCCTCACTCTTCTCTTGGGGAGATAATGCATGAAAGAGATTCCAAAGAAAGAACATTCAAGAGAGAGACATTGGGCATAATGGCTTCAAAAACCATTGTACTGGAGGCTTGCAGACCTGAGCCTAATTCCATCAGGACCCATTTGTGCCATCTTAGAAAGCAGAATCTTGTTTACCCAACTCTGCTATATAATGTTTTTGTTTTTTGCTTTTTTTTTTTTTTTTGGCCTGTTCTGGAAATGGAGCCCAAGGCCTTGCATGTGCTAAGCAAGCCTTGTGCCATGAAGTTATAATCCCAGCACCTCTCCAACTCTAAAATGAAAAGTTTACATTAGAAATCTAAAATGCCCATCAATCATGACAGCTGGAATAGTGTGGATATTTCAGTCTTATATGTATTTTAGCTGAATTCCAGTCCTATGTAAAATAATGTTTTTTCTTCTTTAAGCAATAGTGTACCAAAATAAGATTTTGAGATAGTATACTTGGGGCATTGCTGATACAGTTATTTTGGGGCTACATATTTTGGAAGGGATATGATACACATTAAACTTCACAGTCAAAGTTAAACTTACTGGAGACGTTTTCTAGCATAACCTTGTGCTATGAAAGGTTCCCAGAACTGGTGGAAACAAGAGTGGTTGGACATGATTCAAACTTGGTGATGAATCTGCTGAAAATGTACATGTAGGTCTTTAGAACAGGGGGATTCTGGGTGAGGAAACCTGTTGAAATACAGCATGTTTGGTAAAACTCTTGATGTGTCAATGTGTGGTTGGTGGTGTAACAAGCTTTGAAACTTGAATAAGGTCCCATTCAGGAAATAAATAAAAATTATCATAAGTGACAGCATGAAAGTCAGATCACATTTTACCAATAGGGTAGCAGAGTACTTTAACTATTTTGAAATGGCGGCTCTGTGTCACAAGTTGTATGCTTCTTGGGTGGAAAGCTTTATATCCAAGGGACCAGCAAGAGGCCCAACAGCTAAAATCCCCTTACCATTGACAGTTGGTTAGGATATGCATTTTTTCCAATTTCATCCTATGCTTATCAAATATAGAATCACATTCTTACAAATATAGAATCACATAGTTCTGAATACAAATGCCTAGGCATAAAATTTTTTGTTTAAACTTCAAAACCCAAATCTCCATATTATAGTTTTCAATCCCCTGAGTGTAACTGCAGAAGAACTTATACAGTTATTTCTATGAATCCTGACTTTTGCTCAGCTCATCTTCTTCAAATGGAATACTAGATTATTTCATTTTAATTGAATTACTTTATTCCAATGCACTAATTAATATTATAGCTATTCTTTTAGTGTTTTCCCATATCCATACTTAGTTTCAGAAAACATAATATAGCACTAGAGTGGATATGCCATCATTTTATCTCTTTACATAAACAACAAAAAGAAAACTTCTCAAAACTTCCTAATTATTTTTAAAAATTCTTTTGAAAACACAATCCTCAGTAGAAAAAGAGTGTAAGATTTCATATAAAGAAGTAAAATTCAGTACCCAGTTTCCTACATCCTAAAGAAAACATACTGTTGAAGTTAACTCTAGTGCCATATGCTAATAAACTAAACTTTCTTTTTTGTATTTCAATTCCAAAAATTATACTAATTAAACAATGATTAAGAGTGCTATTGATGAAATGCCTTAATATATTTTTTTCTGTTGGAATTGAACCATTTTAAGGAGTACACAATATGTGCCCTAAACTCCCTGAAAGATAAAGATAAATGTCATTATAGGTATAGCTTTAACATTTGAACATAATGATTACCTTTAACATAATTTAAGGTTCAGTAAAGTATTTAGAAGGCATTCTGAAGGGTTTTTTTGTTTTGTTTTGTTTTTACTATTTTTTTTTTCACCTTAGTGAAAAATTGTCCACCAGCTATCACAGGCTACAGCACTTCTATGACTGGAGACTGTGGCAATCTGATAGGCTCCCCTTGATCTTTCCATAACACCCTCTGAAAAACGGTGCCCTCTCTTCTCTTTCCACCCTCAAATCTTTCTAATGTTGCCTGACAGATTTTAATGTGGTACCACACAAGAACAGGAAATTTGAACCTGCATCTTAATATCTCCTTTTTGTCCAGTCTTTCTTCACTAAAACCAGCTGGGCAGACTTCCAGAATAGTCTTGGGCACAAAATTGAGAAGTAGTTGTCAATTCTTTCCACCTATTTTAACACTGTTTATCATAACAATATAATAACAAACATATTCAAGCACATTTTAAGTCAAACTCCAGTACTCAAAATTTTCTCGTCATTGAATATATTTCTTGTTTTTTTTTTATTTTGTACAATCTGAAATTTTGAAAAGCAAAGTTAATTTTATATATATATATATATATATATATATATATATATACTGTGCTTTTTAAAATTTTCTATCCCCCTCAATTTTAATATGGTATGCTTAATTAAGTTTGATAGGAAAATCTCAAGATACCAATAACCTAGGTAATATGATTTTTTTCATTGTAAACTGCAATGTCCTAAGTTTAGGCAGAAATGACTAGATCCTGATATACTAGACTTGCTCTGTTTTATATAGTATCTGGTAGAGAAAACAAGAAAAGTGGGCTAGAAGCCATGAATATTATTCACCCATGTTTCCGTAGACCATCTGAAATTACATCACAAACTATGAAAAAGTTAGTTGAAACAGAAGCACAAGCAACCCAAGTGAAAAATTGTCTAGCTCTTAAATCTTTTTGAGATGCTCTCTCAAATAAAAGTCATATAAAGTGCTCATAGTCAGATGATACTTCAGTTTTGAATTCTTTTGAGATTGATAATAAAAAAAAAAATGCCTGCCTTTTCACAAAATTATAACGGCCAAGCCAGTGCCTCACTTACCTGGCAGGGAATGCCATAAGTGCAGACAGAGTCACACAGGGAATTTGCTAATGGCCTGGATATGAAACTTCAAGGATGACTTCAGTCCAGGTTTGTAGTGACTAAATATTATTAACATCAAAATTCCTGTGTGAGAGTTCTGTGTTTCATGAGTTATTGATTTCTGAGTCTTCCCTGGGAGAGGTATAATAAAGGCTCTGCAGCACTGATAACCTCTGTGTCCTTCCTAAGGCAAAGCTCAAGCTTTCAGCAATAACATTATTTCCTCCCTGGTTTGATTCGATGTGGTCCAGTTTTCAACAACAATCACTCTTTGTCCAACATAAGGATGTAATACCAGAGACTCATGGACATAAAGAACTACTTTCAATATAGCACCACCAGACTTTGTGTGGGAAAAGAAAGTTCACAATTTTTTGGTAGAGTGAAGATCTCTCAGTGTAAGGATAGCTATGTTAAGAAATTATATCTGAAATTTTTCCATCGAAGAGTATTTTCCTAGATTTGACTCTTGTATGCTTTGGCTTTTGGAAACTTTCAATTTAAGCCAAGAAAGAAGAAACAAGAAAAATAATAATTTCCTTTTTAGGTAGTATATTATCCCCCTACTCATAGACTAGTGGAGTATATGCAAGAAACTTTCTTGCTACAAGTATCTTGTAACTTACGCAGGTTGTTAAAGTTACTATAAGATCAACACTCATCTCTAATAATAACATGAAAGTGATATTACAATTAGATCATTTTTAAAATTTAAGGACATTAAGTATGATTTATATTTATATTTATATTTTAAATGGTGGGATTTTGTATGTTCTTAAGCATATGCTCAGTAGTGTGATACCTAAATAATATGATATTTCCATTTTTAGTGTCCTTAGGAACACCTCTACTATTTTCCATCTTCCACTCCCATTGATACTGCAGCACTGCTCATAATAGCCATGATATGGAATTAACTGAGGTATAGATTAACTGATGAAAGAATGAAATATTACTCAGCCATAAAAAATGAGATCTTGTCATTTATAGCAACATGGATGGACCTGGAAGACATTATGCAAAGTGCATAAGTCAACTACAGAAAGAAACATCTTTGAAACTCATGTCTTATAGTTAATTATACAAAACAACTATAATAATATACATTTTTCTGCTAGGAATACAAACATAAATGGTACATTAAAAAATTAGTGACATCTTAGTTCTCATGAAATTTGAAGACCTGCATTTTGGGCAGCATCTGAACAGAGTCTATGTCACAATAGGAATTGTGTCTTTTAGTGAGTACCTACTTTTATGGCCAATGCTTGTCCAGAATCAGATACTAACACAGACATATATTTGATGAAACTTTCCTCAAAAATGCTGAAGTTCTAATCTTAGACATTAAGGGGATCTGTATGCTGCACACATGGAAGACATAAAAATGAAATCTTTCCCAGGTGCTATCAATCTAACACAGGGATTAGGAAACCTGATCAGATGTAGATAAAACTTCAAAATGTGTATTTTGAAAGTCAGGGTGTGGCTTCCAAAGTGAAAAGCAAGCCAAATAATGAATGGGTTCAACTGATTGAATGGATTCCACTTTAAAATAATAAGTATGTAAATCCTCCTCAAATCTACTTATTTGAACCTTGTTTAGTTCGGCAATCTGAGATTCCTGGCAAGACAGTACAAAATAAGAATAATAAGACCTAAGATGGAGAGGTTTTATGAAAACTGAGGTTTAAAATATAAAATATATAGTAATATAAAATATATTATTAGCTCATTATAAGGAACAGATATTATACATATTATTATAATTTATTATTATTTGTTGTACTGGGAATTGAACCCAGGGGCATTCTGCCACTGAGTCACACCCTCAATCCTTTTACTTCTTTTTTTTTTTTATTTTGAAACTAAGTCTTACTAAGTGACTCTATGCTGGCTTTGAAGCTATGACCCTTTTCTTTTAGCCTCCCTAGTATTAGGATTACAGATGTGTGCCACCATACTTGAATTTTATTGTATTATTATTATTAACCTGAATGTAGAACATGTTAGGATTTTTCTCCTTCTACATTCTAAGTTATCTTATGTGGCTCTGCAACAACAATAACAAAAAAGATTAACAATAAAAAAACAGACACAGCCTTAGCAATACTTATTTTATTAACTATCTCTCCTACCTGCATAAGAGAAGCCCAGACATGAGTAACTCTAAGAGGTAGCTAAAATGTCTGCTACTATAGCATCTTCAACTAAGGACAGTATATATCTAGAGAAAAGACAGGACAAAGGGAAATAGTTTTAGGCATCCAAAAGTGGGAAACTATGGAAAGATAAATGTATGGGGGGCACTACTGGTGAAAGGTGTGTTTGTAGATTTCAGTGGGCTGGTAAGAGTTTTCTTCAGTAAAGGAGAATTTATATCTTGCCACTAGGCAGGATCAGGGAGGTTAGAAAGAGGTTTCTCTGTATTTGTTATCTATTAATTGTCTTCAACTCAAAACAATTCTTATCTCAAGAGACATATTTTGGGGTCAAATATTCTGTTTTCCTCTAGTAACATGAGGGGTTATACTACATTATTTTAGGCATTGCACTTTGGATTTATTTGGAGTCAAATAATTTGATGAGGTAAGATGAGGAATAGAGGAATCCAAAATATGTGACACAGGTTGAATAATTAACTTTAAGATCTACTGTGTAGCAACTTCAACAGAATTGATAAGCTTATTGTTTAGATTAGGATTGATTCACAATCTGAAAGAGAATACAATTTATAGCTGCAAAGAATGAACACCATGTTGTACACTCCTTGATTCAGAAACTTCTCTTTTTTCCTTGGGGGAGGGGAATGCATCAATCAAAATTTCAAAACCTGAGCTACTCTCTGATTTAGCTTAAACAGCCATAAAGCTAACTGTTTTTATGTGTTAAAATTTTGGTATGTATTTCTGAATGGGTGCAAAACTCAGGGACATGAGATAAATTTTAGTGACAGAAACTCCAAGGCACAAATTTCCAACTGTGGCTAAATAACTTTACATTGGTACATTAGCAGTTTCTAAAATTCGGCATGTGTGAAAACAGACTCCTCTGTTCCTCTGAAATTGTTTCTCCCTCTTGGGCACCTGTCACCATCTATTACAGTGATATTTTTTACTCGATATCTTTCCATTACCTTTGCTCAGAACAAAACAAGCATTGCATTTTTGGTTATATCAGCCAGAATTGCTAAAATAGGTACCTGCTTTTACTTTGTCATTAACACTTGGCCCATGTCCCAATTATTTGACACTTAAAACTGTATGTTTTTATTCTAGCTGCTGTGTGTGTGCCCTTTGGTTTTTATTCTTATTATTTTTCCATCTCTACCTTGCATCTCAAGTGTTATTTCTCCAACTTTTGATCATACCCTTTTCCCAAGATTGAATGCTGGACGTTCAAACCTTGTGCCAAAATTTTAAGTCTATTGCAATCTGATGATTAATTTCAACTTTCACCTGCCATGTTATTCAATATTTCACACCTTGAGTGTGCTACTCTCTCTTATATAAATTTTTCGTTGACTTTGATTGTTTATTTCTTTTCCCATTAGACTATGAATCCGCAAAAAGAGAGACCAACATTTCAGCAGAGAAGTTTTTTAGAAAGTTTCTGTTAATTAGAACCAGGTAATGAAGTTGACAGGTTTGCCTAAAACCATATACAAACTAAGCTATGTTATTTTAATCAGGGTCAGCAAACAGGTTCCAATTCATAGCTGCTAATGTTTGAAAAGAAGCCAAATAGAATTAAAATGAATGATAAAGATCCCAGGATCTATCATAATTTGATTATAAAATATACCATTTTTAGTAACTTATATTGGTTATGTGGGCAGAACTGGGGTGTGGGGCATCCTGGCTGTGTATTCTTCATCCTTGCTGAAAACAAAAATCATTTGTAAATTATTGGCAGAACAATGTTTCTATCCATTATATCATTTTCTTCTTTCTTTCAATATATGCATATTGAATGTTCCTTCTTTAATTAACATGTTTTACCTAGCATGGTAAATAACACAGTGGGCAAAGCAGTAATGTTTATTATCAAGGTGGGATTAAAATTGCATGCTCTTGGAGACAAATAACAAACTGTATGAGGCAATGAGCAAACACATGAGAAAACTCATTTTAGATAGTGATAAATACTACAAAGGATTTAAAATGAGATGATATAACATAGTAATAGAGGGTGCTGGTAGAATTTAAATGGATAAAAGGGTAGTCTCAGAAGATACATTTAAGATGATCCTTAAGGGACTGGACAGACCCAGAAATATAAAGATCATAGATCAGTGGTTCCCAAGAAAAAAGAATAGTAGATGGAAAGATCCTCAAGGCAGAAAAAAAAAAAAAAAGAAAACCTAATTATGATTAATAGAAAGGTATTAATTTATTTTTGTTTCTTTTTATTTTTATAAATTGGTGCATTGTAATCATACATCTTTATTAGGTACAAGCTGATAAAGGCATACATGCATACATCTCATCTCTCATTTAACCCTTCTCCAATTCTCACCCCACTCTCTCACCCTACCTCCTTCTCAAGTTCAGTTTAGTGATTTGACGTTGATATATTTGTGAAAGTACATCATGTGCATTAGGGTGTCCCCCCCTCCTGTCCATCACCTTCAGTTAAGTCAACTTCTTTTTTTATCTAGGGTTTCTCCTTTTTCATCTGGAGTGCCTCTTACGCCCCTTCTTCTCCCTAGCATCCGTGTATTAAGGAGAACATATGCTTTTTTACTTTTTGTGACTGACTAATCTCACTTAACATAATGTTTTCCAGTTGCATCCATTTCTTTGCAAATAATTTAGATTCAATGAATCTTATAGAATAACAAATACATTAACAAAAAATAATGGGAAAGTAGGCAGCACTTTTCAAATTAGGAAGGGCCTTGAGAACCATAATAATAAGCTTGGATTTTATTCTAATTAATAATGAAAGGGAATGCTTAAGAAAATATATAGGTAGGCTATAACATAGTTTGGATTAGAATGCTAAGAGCTTAATTTAAAAACAGTGCTTATAAGATGTGTTTTGAAATAAAAGAGAATTATCTTACTAATGGATTGCATGTGTCTTTGTTGTTTGTAAGATGTGATATGTGTGAATAATGTATTAAGTATTGGGCAAAAGACATATAAAGTGAAAGATAATTTTAGTTCTTTGCCTTAATGATAGACAATTAGAGTGGCAGGTTTAGAAGGAAAAAATATATATATTTTAGCATGTCTATCAAACATTGAGTGGGAAATCCTATAGATGCCTTTAAGAATGCTGACAGGAGCCGAGAGGTTTAAGTTGCATATTTGAAGTCATCTCCATATAAAATCTGTTTAAAGCCATGAAAATGAATTTACCTGAAAAGTATGAATATATATGAGAAAAGAACCCAAACCATGCCCAAATGTACTCAAGTACTTAAACACAACTGAAAAAATATTTTAGTGAAAGTGGCAGAGAATGAACAGTACCTGAAAAAGAAACGCCCAACTGTGAGGCATCAAGGAATCCAGTATTAAAAAAAAAAAAAAAAAAGAAAGTAATTCTAAAAAAGAACATGCTTACTAATGTTAAGTAGGATAAGCAGATGAAAACAGTACTTGAAATTAACAAAATGTAAATCATTGATAAACTAAGTAAGCACTAATTTGTGGAATTGGGAAGATAAAAACCAATATGCTAGCCGGGCGTGGTGGCACACACTTGTAATCCTAGCATTCAGGAGGCTGAGACCGGAGGATCCGGGTTCGCGGCCAGCCTCAGCTACCTAGTGAGGCACTCTGCAACTTAGTGAGACTCGGTTTCAAAATAAAGAATAAAACCAATATGCTTTTTCAGGTCAATAATACAAAACAAAGAAGTGAAGGAAATTACCAATATTGACTCTCTTAGAGTGAGAAGAATTGCTAGGAGATGAACATGAAATCAAAGGAGTATATTTTGGGTCTTTTTTTCTTATTATTTTCACGATACAGAGCTTTCTACCTCTGAGTTATACACCTAAACCTATATTTTTTGTTTTGAAACAGGGAATAGGGTCTTCTTAGGTTGCTGAGAGTTTTGTTACCTTGCTGAGGCTGTCCTTGAACCTGAGATCCTCTTGTCTTTGCCTCCCAAGTACTGAGATTACAGGTGTGCACTACCAAGCCTGGCTTACTTTTTTATTATTAGTGAAAGGAAATAGAGTTGTCTCTTTGCTGGTGGAATGATCCAAACAGAAAAAGAAGTTAGTGATTAAGAACAAAAAAGTAAGTGTTTTCAGGGATAAATCCTTTAGAAGGAGGAGACAAGAAAGTGGGATTTATATAAACAAGGGAAATTACTTCATTATACTATTAAAAATGTGGAGATTATGATAACAAATATCATTAGGTTGGAGTTTTCATTTTAGTGTAAAAAGTTAGAATATATTTTCCAAGCTTTTGTTTTTACAGGGATATTAATTTCACATATGGCAAGAAGATGAATTATGTAAAAGAGAAACTCTTTTATTTAATTTTTATGTTTATCTGCAAGCAGAAAAACTACTGATCAATAGTATTTTGTTTTTGTTACAGTAAATTGCATTCTAATATTAGCTATATCATTAATGTGCTGTGCAACTTCTTTCTGAAATGGAATTTGTCACCATGCCTCTCAAAGTTTATGAGTACTTTATAGAAAAGGCTTATTGCAAAAGCACATTTCCTGGGAATACTACCAATCTTTGTTCTTTTCACTGTGGAGTTTTAGTCCTTTGATGACTCTTTTTCCTAAAATCAGGATCAAGAAACATACATTATAATGTATTCATATCCAGGCAAAACATTATTAAAATAATGTACTGCCTTTATAAAATATAAATGGTATTTATGCAATTTATGTACGTTCAAAATAAAACAGGATTTGAAACCTCCAGGTATAATTCTAGTCCAGGAAAATCCAATTTGTTTTTATATACCTTTTGCAAGCAACAAATACAAATATAATATTCAATTCCATCTCGGGTTCATGGATCACTTCAAATTGGCTTACAATCTTTCTGCAACGGTACCCTGCAGTAAAGCTAAAGGGGGCAGGGAGGGTACTCCACAAACTGTGACCTAAATACCAAATATAGGCTTTTAATTGTCTTATAAATACATCGTATTACAAAAAGCTATGCCCGCCCATATACATGTTGCTATGTCTGCCTTCACACCGTCACCGCAGGGGTAATTAATTACTGCCAAGAAATACAGCTTTAAAATACAACTAAAATATTTTCTACATGGGTCTTGATAAAACTTGTTTTCTTCTCCTGTTTTACATGCTCCTCCCTCCTCTTGTTTTTGTCCAAAGCAAAAAGGATAATATATGTCTTGGCTAAAGACCACAGCACAAAATATGACTGAACTGAGTCAGTAAATTATATAGGTTGCTTATTGGGAACAACTTTTGAAAATTATAAAATAGACATAATGAAGCTTTAAAACCCTGTGTAAAACTGCAACTGAACTCATCCATTATATTTAGTTATCTCAGTAGTGATTTACAATGGTGTTACCGTCAAAGCACAGCAAATATGTCTTTGTTATAAAATTGAATGCAAATAGTTAATGAAATATTCAAAAAAGAATGTCTGAGTCTATGGCCAAATATGCTTGTCTCTGGAATATCTCTTATTGGTTAGTAATCTTATCATAATGCCAGTCACCTGGGGAAGGACTACACAATATTAATGCCATCACTGTTAAGTCTTACTGCTTTGAATCCCTACATCCATGCACTGAACTTCTGCACTTAGTACTATTTACACAATCATTTCTGTAAAATATGGGCAGGCATATATCTACCAACATTTATCACTCTCTCTCTTGAAAACAAAGTTTAGTGAAACGGAAGACTATTTCCATGACAAATTGTAGATATTAGGAAGGAAATTTGTTGTAATAAAGATAGATAATTATCTAAGAAGCATGCCTCAGCAAAACCAATAAAGGATGTTAGTTAATTAAAAACAAATTCAATGATTTCAGATGGAAGATATTTAATACTTTGACCTTTTCCACTTTGAAAATCCATTTTACACAGCTGAATGAGTTATGAATATGTGTGCATTAGCAGGGAAAAAGAAGCAATGGATTACAAATAGAAATAACACAATGGTAATTACAGTAAGAAAGAGGAGGAGGACCAGTGTATGTGACCCTTGTAACACATGTGCCAGGCATGAAGGTCATTGGGTTTATAGATTTATTTTGTGGATCACTTCTTTTAAGTAAATTATTTTTACTACTCTACAAATATGATTTTCATCCCTGTTTATGAACTCAACCTGCTTGTTTTAAACTCTTCTATCTTTTACATAATTGTATTTTGTACACATGCATACACACTCCCTAGGTGTGTGTTACAGGTGAGCATGCTCAGTACTGGTTTCCAATAGGTTCTGCTATTTTGTTTATATCCTCCACAGATAATATTATTTATTTTATTTATTTCTGCACATTGATGATAAAAGTCATTCAAAGAAGGCAGATACAAAGTTTTGGGGATTATCTCATACATTACCAGAGTCCTCAATCTGAGAAGAAAATATAAACCAAGATATTTTGCAGGTGAATTCCTGCCCTTCTTAACTGATATGCTAAGATTTTTCCATGAAGATGACAGTAGGTGTCTGGACACATGAAATTTTAGATAACTATTCCCTTCTCCACCATTCTACTTTTTTTTTTTTAACTAAAAGTGGCCTAAAAACAAAAAGATGGCTCAGCATCATTTCTATACAAAAATTTCATACTATTCAAAAAAGAAATGAAGAAGAATAAAGTCCCATTTGTTAGAGGCACAAATAAAATAAGATACTAAGGAATAAATTTAATTAAGATGACAAAAGACTTTTATAATAAAAACTATAAAAATTGATGAAAAAACTGAAGAAACAAATAAGTGGGAAAATATTCTGCTTACATAGATTGACATTTCTATTTTTTTACCATTTTCTTGTGGACACAATCTGATATTTAAGGGTCATCATATACTTGTCATGTCTCAGTCTTGGATTTAGCCCTACGGGATTTTATTGGACAATAGTATTTGGAAAATACGATTTTGTTGTGCTGATGCCTAATGTAGTGTAGGGGTCAGCTAGAAAATGTACAAATGTATGT
Organism: Graphiurus murinus; assembly: GCA_004027655.1. Taxonomy (NCBI): domain Eukaryota; kingdom Metazoa; phylum Chordata; class Mammalia; order Rodentia; family Gliridae; genus Graphiurus; species Graphiurus murinus. The sequence goes on from PVLC010000819.1 coordinate 92,441, forward strand.
GTGTGTGTGTGTGTGTGTGTGTGTGTGTGTGTGTGAATTCACTAACAGAAATACATGCACATATTTATATTTATCTCTTGATATAGATATAGATAGATCTGTCTAGCTTTATATACATATGCTATTTTATATAATTAACTATACTTATTTACAAATTAGAAACCCTAAATTCACATGAATAATTCTAATTTTAAGAATTATTTCAGGTTTTATTGTCTCATTATTTTTACCCCCTCTCCCTTTCAGATATTAAAAAGCTAATTCACAAACAATATTTGATCCTATGATTGCTAATTTTTCTCCTTGACAGTGATCAATCTCTCTAACTGATAAGCTCTCTTTTATTCTGAGCTCCCCTAAACACAGCAGCCAGACGTGGCTGCTTTTTGGGTATCAGCCTCCCTGACTATTTGCTGTGCAGACAAATCCTTGATCCTGGAGCCACAGAATCTGCCAGCCACACCAGATAATTTGTCAGGCCAAAATATTCTGATCATGTCAGTTGACTTAGCCAAATCCTTTGACTCAGCCCCATGATGGAGACATCCACAACTCTGGGCCCAACACAGCCAAATTCTTGCCAGCTGGATCCTTGGCTCAGGCAAAGAGAAAAAGAAAGGAAAAAGCTTGTCTCACATATATTCTTATTTGTAATTTATTATTGAATATATGCTTCATATGATAGTCTGGATGTTTGTTTACCCTCAAAATTCATAGATGGAAACATAGTACCATGATATGAGGAGATGAGGCTTTGGGGAAGTGATAGCAAAAGGAAAGAGGATTTCTAATGAGTGTGATCAGTGTCTTTATTACAGAGGCCAGCAAGGTTGCCCTACCCCTTCGCCATGTGAGGCCACAGTGAGAAGGCTCTTTCTATGAGGAAGTAGACCCTCAACAGACAGTAAATATATTGGTGCCTTTATTTTGGGCTTCCTAGTCTCCAGATGTGACAGACATAAATTTCTTTTGTTTATAAGCCATTCAGTGTATGGTATTTTGTTAAAGTATCCCAAACAGAGTAAGATGATAACTATAATGAACTTATTATCTAGGCTTTGATTTGGTACTTCAATCTCATACCATTTATATCAAGTCTAACAGGGAACTCGTTCCGTGATTTTATTGTGAAACTCTCACTTTTTCTCATTTTCCTCTCAGGAAAGGTCATTAGCACCCTTCTATTAGTGTTTACCTCCGACCGTTTTTATAGATTGTAGAGGTCTAATGGAGAGATTTATTTTAACGCTATTGCTTTTATCCTAGCATTACCAAAAAAGACAAACGATACTAGCAACAGAGAAAAATAAACTGACGAAATGCAGGGAATAGCTACCCCAAGCTAATAAAACAAAAGGCAATTTTAGTTAACTTTTAAGTTGAATCTTTAGTACACAAATAAATATTCCAAAATTCTAAGAAATTAAGGAAAACAAGTAGATTTGTTTATATTTGGACTTGAATTTTTATAATAATTCCTAAGCAGGGAAATTACTGAATTTGTAAAAAAAAAAATTGGCACATTTCCAACTATATATTGAGAGAAAAATCAAATTGCAAAGGCTATTCTAAGACAATGTATCCATGAAAATGTTACTGTCTATAAAAAGTTAGTCACCATGTTCATACCTGTCACTTAGGAAAGGTAAAATAATTCACAATTATCAGGTACTTTGTTTTTTGGAATCAAAGTGGTACAAAAACATCTCTAAGGCCTAAAGCAACATCGGATAAATAAAATAGCCATAATAATACCAGTAATAATATGTCATGTTTATATAGTGCTTCATATGAAGGAAAATCATTTCAGTGGTATCTCATTACATTTTTGTGCTTACAAAATACTCAGTGGTTTATGATCATAGCTCTCTAGAGAACAGAAAATTGAGGATGAGAAAGATTAAACTATTGGCCTAAATTAACAGAATAGTAAATACTGTATCCAGGATGAGGATTTTGTTTTCTACGTAAGAGTAATTTAAGTTTCCACAATTCTTCTATTGAGATCCAGGCTCTTTTGATTGACCTGATGATTTTATTCTATCTTTGCTTTTGACCAATGTCATTATGATGCTTTTCATCCATTAGGCTAGGGTGTGCTTGCCAGTTTGCCCTAATTAGAAATTCTCTCATGGTGAATTTCAAAGGAGACATGTCTGCTGGTGATTGCTTAACATCCCAATAGGCAAGAGAGACAAAAGGTATCAATTTATTCCAATGTTGTGGTTCACCGATGATGAATTTTCTTGCCATCTGTTTGGGTGTTTGATTAAAATACTCTATCAGCCCATCTGTTTCTAGCTGATAGGGAGTTTTCTGCAAAGGGGAAAGTATGCACACCTCATTTAACAGACTAGATATATCAGAACCTTGAGCTGTTGAATTTTCTGAGAGTAAGCCCACTAATTGATTAACAGTATCAATTTATTATCAGTGCTTTATGACAGTCTAAATGCTTACCTAACTATCATGGGCCTAAACTGAGAGACATTAGATAGTTCCCAAAGCACCATGCCTTCTTGATGAGGCCATTTTGGATTTAAATTGTATTTAGGACTCCGAGTCTCTTCAGTTTCTACAAGCGTGCTTTCTTGCAGTAGGCTATTCCAAGTGCATTGAACATAGGTTCCTAAGACATTCATCCCTTTCTCACATCTTAGTCTTCTTTTAATCCACCTATATTTTTAACACCAGTGGGTAATTTTCACTTTCTTCATTAGAAAAACATAAATACTTCTAAATCTATAGCCTCTCTTAATTTCCTAGGAAGTATTTGATATTATTAATTTTTAATGTTTCAATGCATTTACTTACAGATGGAGGATTTTTATAATTAGACATGGTAATTATAAAGAAGTGAGGTAGTTGATTTGAATTTATCTGAAGAATGCAAGTTAAGTTTATCACTTAACTGTCAATCATTGTGTTTAATACAATAATTAAACAATGGAAAAAATAAACATATCAAAAGATGTTGGAAAAAAACCTTTATAACTATTTTTGAGGAAAACTCTTAAAAAAAGGACTAATTAGGTACTTTCTCAAAAGAGAATTATTAAAAACCCATCCAGGCATGGTGGTCCATGTTAGTTATCCCAGTACTTGGAAGGCTGAGACAGAAGAATTGTAGGTTTGTGGCCAACTTCAGGAAATTAGTGAGGTCCCCCACAATTTAGTGAGGCCATGTTTCAAAATAAAAAATAAAATAGACCAGGGGGTAGAATGCTCCTGGGCTCAATTTCCAGTAAAACACACACACACACACACACACACACACACACACACACACGTACACACACACACACTGCACATTTTACTTAATAAGAGAATAGTAGATTTTTTTTTCAATAACATGGAGTGAAATTCAAGGTTTAATTTTTTTATCCTGCTTATGATGTGGTAAAGGTTTTGGTAATTAAGATTCAGGAGAAAAGGAATAAATTAAAGATTAGAAAAATAAATAAACTTGATTTTGTTTATAGATGACACAGTTGCATGTTTAGTAAATGCCAAGAATTCACTTAAAATACCTAGGTATACTAAATGCATTTAAAATTATTCATCATAAACCAAAAGAGCAATTTTATTTCTATTTACTAGCAACAAATAAATGTTTAGGAACTACTGATAGAATTACAATAGGAATAAAATATAGAATAATTGAGAATAAATATATGAAATGCATCTATACTAAAAGCTACAAAACATTTGTTGGTAATTATCAAAGACATCAATAGGTGGAGAGAAACACTGTGTTCATTAGAAGAAATATCCTATACAGAATTCTATACATTTTTCCCAATTTTTTCTATAAGAATATTCAGCTGATTGTTGGAGAAATTATCAAGGAAAATTCAAAAGACCTAGAATAGCCAATGTAATATTGATAAAGAAATCACATTTCCTGACTTCAAAGTCTTCCTATAAATATATAGTAATTAATACAGTGCATAATTACCATTAACAATCCACAATTGTTTGTTGGAAAAGATTAAAAAGTAAAAAAGATAACATATATTTATCCATGTACTCAACTTATCTACTACTAATATAATATGTAGAAAAAAAAAACTGCCACAAGTTGTGTTGGAATAACTGGATGGCCATGTAAAAATGGTATAAAGGCCTTTGTCATACCTCATATTAGGCTGCAATTATTTTGAAATAGATTAGGTAAATATAAGCCATTTTGCATAACTCTACTAAAAATCAGAAGGAAACCTATTTAACTATATTAGTACCCATTGATCAACATTTCCCCATCTCTCTTCCTTCTATTATCTGCAGACCTTGGTAGACACCATTCCACTCTTAACATCTATGATCATAACTTTTTGGATTCCACATAGGAAAAGATCATGCAATACTTCTCTTCATGTGCCTGACTTATTTTACTTAGCATACTGATCTACAATTCCATCCATGTTCATTATTTATAGATGAATAGTGTTTCACTGTATGTATGCACCACTTTTATTTTAACCCATTCATCAGTTGATGAACGCTTAGGTTGATCCCACTTCTTGGCTACTGTGAATAATGCTGCCATAAACACAGAAGTGTAGCTTTCTCTTGGGCATACTGACTTCATTTCCTCTAGATATATATCCAGTAGTGGAATTGCTAGATCATATGGTAGCTTTATTTTTGCTTGTATCAACAACTTTATTGGTTTCAATAGTTTCTGTACTAATTTACATTCCCATAAAAAGTGTATAAAGGTTCTCTTTCCTCCTTATCCTCACCAGCACTTGTTATCTTTAGTGTTTTGAAAATAGCCATTCTTAATGGATGGAAATGACATCCCATTACGAATTTGATCTGCATTTTCTTGATTATTAGTGATGCTGAGCATTTTTTATATATCTGTTGGACTTTTATACATCTTTTGAGAAATGTCTACTTTGACATATTACCCATTTTTAAGTTATGCTATTTGGATTTTTTTTCTTATTTACTACTAATTCTTTTGAGTTTCTTATATACTCTGAATTTCAACTCATTTTCAGATTTACCATATGCAAATATTTTCTCCATTCTGTAGGCAGAATCATTTTGTACCATTTTCATGCCAATCCCATGCCATTTTGGTTACTGTAGCCTCATAGTATTTTTTGAAGTCAGTTAGTATAATGACTCCCGTTTCTCTCTCTCTCTCTCTCTCTCTCTCTCTCTCTCTCTCTCTCTCTCTCTCTCTCTCTCTCTCTTTCTCTCTCTCTCTCTTCATATTATAGCTTTGGTTATTTAGTGTTTTCATATAAATTTTAGAATTTTTTTCTGATTCTATGACGAATTCCATTGTTATTTTGAGAGACTTTATTGAATCTATAGATTGCTTTGGGTGGTTTTGACATTTTAACAATATAGTTTTTTTTTTCCATCTATGAACATGAGATCTCATTTCATTTTACATGCTCTACTCAATTTTCTAATTAGTGTCTTATACTTGTCTTTGTAGATAATTTTCATCTCTTTGTTTGAAATTATCCTGAAGTAATTTATTGTATTGTATAACTTATAAATAATATTACTTTCTGTATTTTAATAAATAATATTACTTTCTGGATTTTTTGTTTAAATAGTTCTCTATTGGTGGTATTAGGGCCATCCTCAAAGCTTCATCTATGAGCTCTCTCCTGCGTACAGTACCCTTAGTTTTTACTGGGTGTTAGGAATCACCACAGTGAGCCTGGCATTGATGTTTAACTTTTATACCCTGTGCTGGCTTTTGTGCTCTGCTCCCCAGTGGGTGCACTTCTACTCCTCACACTGCTGCCTCACTGCCTGAGATTGGAAGAAGGGCAGGGAAAGCAGTCAGCCACCTGGCCTAATGCATTTCCATCAGCTTTGTGCACAAGCATCAGCTCTGAGATAGGGTTCATAGGAATTGCCCACAACTGGGTTTCATGTTGGTGAGACTGGTCCTGGCTTTCAAGTCTAAGACCTGGTCTTAATTCTCTCTCCCTTCCCCAAGTGTGCAGCATCTCTCTCCAAACCAATCTGCTTGGAATTGAGGGAGGGGTGATACAAGCAACACTTTCCTCCCTGCCATTTTTTTTTAAGTCTTTCTCTTCTGTTCAACTAAAAGCAGGCACTATGGTTTCTCACTGAATTCCTTTAGTTCTTGTGAAGGTATTTTGATGTGTTAATATCTGTTCAACTCAATGTGTCCATGCAAAAGGTTCTCAGGAGGATCTTGCACAGCTACCATATCACTCTGCCTCTTTTGCCTAAATTTCCACCCACACTTCTCCAATACCTTTATTAGTGTAAAGCACACATCAGTGGTTCAAAAAATTTTGATGCTTAATACAAAGGATGACAAAAATAACTTGGCAAGAAAGTGTGTACAAGTGGAAAGTGAAGAAGAAAACAAACACAAATAAAAGGAAAGGCTAAGAGATATAGAAAATTAAGTGAGACAATTGATGGGCTTTTGGGAAAGTAACAATAAGTGAGAAGTTTAGATTTTTACTCTGCAACCCTGACAGAAAGAAGGTGAGTGAATGGAACCAAAGGAGACCCAATTTTGGCTTTATTACAATCAATGTGACATCAAGAATCTTCTAAAGCTAGAATGGGAATGCAGGATGACCTCTGGAAGTAGAGATCTCAGTCACCAAAGTGTGTGAAAATATTAGATGTATATTAGAAAAAGAAGTTTGAGGCCTAGGTTAGTCACTCATGAAGTTATATTAACATGTTATATTCTGAAATTCAATTATTCCTCAAGAACGCAACCTACAGGGCTTTAATGTTTTGTAACTGTGTCAGAGGAAAATGAAGTAGTTCCTCAGCCACTTTCTCTCCTTTCCTTTAATTATTGAGAAGAAGGTAAAGGACATTAGAAAAATCTAGGGAAGGAGAGCTATACTCTAATTTACCCACAGAGGAGTTTGCCTTCCTTTGGCTCATTTGACCTAAATAAGGTCAAATGGAATAAAATGTTAGGCAGATCATTTTAAATAATAATATTTTTATTTTAACTAATCTGTCAAATATCATATCACATCCCCCATTGTTTTGTAAACTAACTCAATTAATTTAGCAACTTAGTTATTTAATTACATACTTTAGATTATAAAATATAGTATATTAGAATGTTCATTTTGCAACAAAGGTATAAATATGTTGTTGGTTATTTAATTCAAGGATCTAAATATTTCAGCCCAGGACATTCTTATGTAATCTTGTATTTTCAAAGATGAAAAACTAAAATATTAATCAAGCTTTCACTATCCTCTTTTATTACAGTTTTAAAAATATAGCCACACTTCTTCTGTCTTTGCCTCAAGGAAGTATATTAATATGCACAACCTGCTTCAATTATAAATCAAAGGGCAAATATCATACTGTACTGTAATACTCAAAACAATTTTAAATTTAAGAACTGGAATGTAGATTAAAATTTACATATCAATTAGCATACAGAACATGGATGGCACTGAAATGGTAGATTTTTGCTAGAGAGGACATTTTAATCATCAATAAAGAATAAACCTATATAAAATAGCCAGCTTCACCTAAAAATACCCATGAGGAAATGTAAGAAAACTGCCACAACATATTACAAATTAGGACTACTAGAAATTATACTGCCAGAAATTAAGAAGATTTTCCTCCTAATATAAATATGAGTTTGATGGAGCGAAACTTTTAAAACAATATAAAGTAAAATGGAGAAATTCAGTGTTCCATCATTATATATTTCATCATGTGAAAGGAAATGTAAAGGTCTTTTTGTTTTATGTATCAGCCACACATTGGCTCAGAAGCCCTGGGCAATGTTCTCCATTAGGGAGAAAAAAAATTGAAAAGCTCTCTCAGGGACACAATATATATTTAGGTTACATTCCCTTAAGTTTTACGCTGAATCTTTGTTCTTACATGATTTAGTTACCTTGTCTTTTCTTTTTTCTAATCAAAAAAGTTACCTCTTCCTACCTTCCCCATCATTTCTGCCATTCAGGGTATGTGTTTAAGCACAGGCCAAGCAAGAGAGTGAAACATGCAATCATGAGTTGTGCCTTTAGAAATGTAAATATTCTGACAGAATTGGATAAAATTTTTGCCAACTACTCCTCCAATAGAGGACTAATATCTAGAATATACAGAGAACTCACGAAACTCATAGCCAAGAAAACAAATAACCCAATCAAAAAAAAAGATGAACAAATTATCTAAATAGACACTTCACAAAAGAAGAAACACAAATGGCCAATAAATGTATGAGGAAATGTTCCACATCATTGGCAATCAGAGAGATGCAAATCAAAACTACCTTGAGATTTCACTTAACACCATTAGAATGGCAATCATCAAAAACACAAACAACAACAAATGCTGGCCAGGGTGTGGGGAAGTGGGAACCCTAATACACTGTTGGTATGATTGCAGATTAATGCAACCACTTTGGAAAACAGTAAGGAGGATCCTCAGACAAATGGGAATGAACTTACCATATAATCCAGCAATACCACTTCTGGGTATCTACCCAAAATAATGGAAACCAAACTATCAGACCAATGCATATGTATCAATTCACAATGACTAAACTATGGAAACAGCCAAGATGTCCATCAACAAATGAATGGATTGCAAAGCTATGGGATATGTACACAATGGAATTTTACTCACTGACAAAGAAGAACAAAATCATATAATTTATAGGGAAATGGAGGGAACTAGAAAACATGTTAAGTGAGATGAATCAGTCACAAAAAGTAAAAAATTGGATCTTTTCCCTGATATGCATAAGCTAAGGAGAAAGTGGGTCTTAAGAGGGACTCTACATGAAGAGGGAGAAACCTTTGATGAGTAAAAAACAAAATGACCTATCTGAAGTTCATGCGAGGTGAGGAGGATAGGGAAACACCCTAATGCACATGATGTACATTCACAAACATATCAAAGTCAGTCACTAAACCAAATATGAGGAGGAGGGAGGGTTGAGGGAATAGGGCAAGAATTCAGGAAGCATTAAATGAGAGATATGTGCATGTATGCATCTACCAGCATCTACTTAACAAAGGTGTATAATTACAATGCACCAATAAAAATATTTTTAAAAGTAAGTGTTCTTCCTTTATATCATCTTCCTAAACATTTCTCTATGTTTATTCAAAGTCCACAGAAACTGAAAACAACTGAGGAAATAGTAAAGAAGAAGAAACCAGCAAGGGTCTCTATTGTCTCCCACAAGATCTACAAATAGGAAAGGAGTCAGCAAGAATCTTTTTAATATAGAATAGTTAAATTCACATATAATATGAGATGATCTTTTCATTATGATAAAAAGCATACATCTTATGTTTGCCATTTTCATCCTTTAACAAAAGTTTGTGTATACTTAATACAAACATAACATTATGAGACGCATACAGACAGTAAAAAAGTTAATATAATGAATCAAATTAGTATATCCATCACCTCTCACAGTTAATCAGTTTTTATTGTTGTAGCATGAGCAGCTAAACATTTTTAGAACGAATCTTATGCACAGTACAATTCTATTACCTGCATTTGTCATGTATGTTTGATATCTAGACTTTTTCATCCTTTGTACCTGATTTTGTAATCTCTGACCTATATCCCTGCTCTTTGAATCTCTCAGCCCCTGGCAACCACTGTTTTGTTCCCTCTCTACATTTTTTAAAATTACATATATATCTGAGATTGTGAATTTTTAGGGCTAAGATTCCATTTCATATGGGTATCATAATTTCTTTATCTGTTTGTCCATGGACAGAAACAAAGATTATTTCTATATCTTGACAACTATGAATTATACTGTAATTCACATGGGACTGCAGAATATCTTTACAAATAATTATTTCATTTTCTGTGAGTATATACCAGGAAGTAGGCACGTTGGGTCATTGGTAGTTCTATTTTTAATGTCTTTAGAAAGATGTATACTGTTGTTGATAATGGCTATACTAATTTATAAGCTAATCACCCATATATAAGAGTTCTCTTTTCTCCACAAGCAAGAATCTTAAGTAGAGTGAATTCTGGGAATGGGAGGTATTTCATACTACATGTTCAATAATTTTTTCATAGACTCATGAAATTTGGTAGGGGGTGTATCACCTTTTCCTCTTCTATTGAAGCATTTATCTTCTTGTGTGGTCAATATTGTTTTTTATATATTAGCCCTTAAGTTAAAAAAACTAGTATGTGGGTTGGATATGGTCTGTTATCTTTTTCTTTGAATATTGAATAAAATTATTCTAAAACCTAAAGGAAAGTTATTTTTTAATAATTTCTGTGTGTGTGTGTATGTGTGTGTGTGTGTGTGTGTGTGTGCGTGGCACTGGATGTTGACCCCAGAGGCATTCTAACTTGGAGCTACACACCTAGCCCAATTGTATTTCTTACTTGGAAACAGAGTCCTGCTAGGTTGAAAAGAGTTTCACTGCTTGCTGAGGCCATCCTCAAACCTGTGGTCCTCCTATCTTAGCCTCCCAAGTACTGGGATTACAGGTGTGCATCACCATGCCCGGCTTTTTAAAATAATTTCATGCTTTATGCTGCCAGGCATATATTTAACCTAATGCTTGCTCTCCTGGACTTCTAAATCTTCTCCTACCTGTTTTGGACTTCTGACATACAGAGCCTTAAGGTAATAAATAAGTGCTTTTTAAGTGATAATTGATTACATATTAGTGAACTGATACAGTGCATATTCAAGTGAAATTATCAACTGCAGTTTGAGGTCCTAAAAGTTCTATTATAAAAATGAATTAAAGTAGAATTCAAAGGACATCTTTGAGTTAGCTCAATCTTTGAATTTGAATAAAATGACTTTAGATTTTAAATGCCCTTCACTAAAAATTTGTTGCACAATTTAAAATCTATAAAATATAAATATATTAAAGGTTTAAAGTAATGTATGCATTTTTCTCATTCAATGCCTAACAGTTATATGAATAGTTATAAGAATATTAGAAGAAAGTTATAAGAAAGTTAAAAGGAAATAAGTTATAAGAAAGTGGGAAGAAAAAATCCACTCAATCTCATAAGTCCTCAGAAAATATATTTTCTGACAAATTCTTTAAAATAAAGCCTTAGAAGTATCAAAACTTATAAAATATAATATTGAGACATTCAGCATGAAAATAAAATTATGAAAAACAACCAAGTAGAAATTTTAAAATTAAGAAACAAAAACTTTTATTTTCAAATTAAAATTTTAGTAAATGATTTTAACTGAAAAACATCAAACCAGAGTTTCTAAAATCATTAAATATATTCCTATTGCCATCAGCATAAAGTAGTAAAGACCAATCAAATTTTAAAAATCTTCAAAGCAGCCAAAGGAACAAAATGTAAATTAACTTTGAACTGCCAATAGTAAAACTTTCAGTTGATCTCACATGAGAAAAAATGAAAGTATATTGGTAGGTGACTGAAGTATAAAAATTATGAATTTAAAATTTCATTTTTCAGTCAATAAATACTACAAATTGAAAGTAAAGTGAACTTGTATAAAACAGGATGAATTTCTCAGTGGTATGTTGAAATGATACTAAAGCTTTAGTATTTAGCGTAAGCAAAATTTCTTATGGAAAGAGTGATAACAATAACTGGTAAACTTTTATTATAGATAGACTTTAAAAGAGAGTAACATGAGATAATCTTATATATTGATTAATGACATCGTGGTAAAAAAAAGAATTTTGAATTTCCAGAAAAAGGGCAAAAAGGCCAAATAGTATTGCACTTTTTTTAACTTTATTATACATGTTTTAATACCTAGGTAACCATTTAAAAACCATAGTTTTAAAATGCAGTACATAGCAAATAAACAATTATATGCATGTGTATACACATTTTTTATATAATGTCAATTATATGAAAAATATCCAGAAAAAAAAAATCAGAAACACTTTCTGATTCTAAATCCGTGAAGATAGCCTTATATTCATAACAAAAGAAGACAGTGTAAATATTCAAATTGGACAGTGAGAACACAGGTTCACCTCAGGATGATTTGGCCAAAATTTTATATGTTTATGGTTTATCTTCCACAAGCAATAACATGATTAAAGCCTTCATGTAAAAACTGAAAATGAATGAAAATCAGTATTATACTGGAAATAATAAATTGGAAGTTGTGTCAATGTTTAATAACAATCTTGGAAATATATGATATTACTTGGATACTTAACTTGTAATGATATTATGCCCCTCTCTTCTCTGCAACTAAATTAGTTTGAAAATGAACCTGTGAATGCAGATATCCCTTCAAGATCATGATTTCAGTTCTTTTGAGTAATAATCAGAAGTCAGATTGCTGAAAAATATGGTACCTCTACATTTGTTTCTTTTGAGAAATAGTTATGCTGTTTTTCTCAATGGCTATACCGCTTTAAATACCATCAACAGTGTCAAAGAATTCTAATTTTTTCACATCCTCATCAACAATTCCCTTTTTAAAAAAGTAAAAGTCATTCTAACAGATCTGACAAGCTGTTTTATTGAGGTTTTGATTTGCATTTTCCTGTTGATTCATAGTATTGAGCATCTTTTCACATGCCTATTTCCAGTTCAAATTCTCATTGGAGACATATTTGTTGAAGTTCTTTGCCCACATTTTAAGTGGGCATTTTGTTTTTTCACTACTGAAATATAGAACATATATCTCAGTATACTTTCAATTTGCAAGTTCAACTCTCAGGTTAAACAGGGTGGGACTGTGCACAACTGTAATCTTGGTCCTTGGAAGGCTGAAACAAAAAGATCCTACCAGTATCATCAATTTAATTAGAATCTGAACAATTTAGGGAAATCTTGCTTCAAAATAAAAAATAAATAGGCCTGGGTGTCTAGCTCAGAGGAATAATGCCCCTGTGTTCAATTTCTAGTACATAAATAATGAAAAGAAAGAAAGAAAGGAAATAAGAAAGAAAGAAAAAGGGAAAGAAAGAAAGAGACAAGGAAACGCAAAAGGAAATACTAATTTATTTCTTAACCTTTAAGTAAGGTCACAAAAGAACCAATTTTTTTCTAGAATATTTGTAAGATGTATTCAGATAACAAAATACTTTCAGGAAACAGTCTTTCAAGCATATTTGCTTTTATTAACAGTGAAGAGTATTTTATGTCTTCTTACCTGCCATCAGTTCTCAGTAGTGGGTATATACGTAATTTATTTTATGATTTCTATCTTTAATTGCCTCAATTCCCCAAGCTTATAAAATAAACATGCAAACTATGAACATGAACTTCGATGTGTTAGTTTTAAAAATACACTAAGGCAAAGCAAGGGGTGACTAAAGGTAGAGTTTAGGGTATTCAAAGTATTCTCTGATTTTTTGGAATTCACTTATATCACCAACATCTCCAGTTTGCTTTGTAGAATCACTTCAAAGAGCATGAGGACTTTTGGGGCTGGCTTAAGAGCAGTGCTCAATAAGGGCCTTCAGTTTTGACTTCCTAAATTTAAGAAATAGATTTAAAATCAATCCAAAGTCACCCTGTGATCCTTTTCTGTATTTACTGATATGGATTGTTATGCCTATCCAGCATTTATTGAAATGTTATCCTCCCTAGTTTTGCAACAATATTTTTTTTTATATTCTCATTCCACTTGTTTCAGAATCCTTCATTTTTTTTTTATTAAATTCTTTCCCTCTATCTGTTGATTGGAGTTATTGTGTTCTGCTGTTGTATATTTAGATTTTTATCTCTTGTCATTAAAATACCTCAATGTTCACAACATCCATTGAAAGTTTTCTTTCTACACTAGTTAATGCCACTTGTTGGAGTCAGTCTTAAGTTAAGAACCAATATCACTTGGTTCCATATGACTCCCGGGAAATCAGCTGGGCCTGAAATGGCCTAACTGTAAGTTTCCTTCTTTGTTCCCATAGACAAGGTTCCTCAGTAAAACACCGTCCCTTTTCAAGAGGATCAGGCAAAGTTCTTACTTATTCCTAAATAGTGCATTTAGTTCCCTGACTGATTCATGGAACTATCCAAACATGCAATCACACCCTCCCATGGTAAGCAGAGGGAATCATACCCTCTTGTTGCTACAAAGCATGTCTCCCATAACCTCTGATTTTTTTCTTTTTATCTACAAGCCCAAAACTCATGCGATGCTGCATACTATTCTGTTTTCCTATCTTGAGCTGAGAATATATGTGACAGATATACTCTCATCTGTCTGTTTAGTACTATGTAACACTGTGGTGAGACTTCCTTCCTCTCCAAATGTGATGAGTTGGAGATGACTAAAATAGCTTGTTTGAGGTTTTGAAATTGAAAAGTTCTAAATTTCAATTAAAAAATTGCATTTGAAAATTTTCCTGTTGAAACTATAAATCAATTTTCCCAATTTTATGATTGAATAAATAACAGGAGTAGATTCAAATTTTTGTAAACAATGTATTACACAACTTCTTGTTCATTATTTATTTTCTCTTTCCCTTAGCAGATACATTTATTTCCATTTCGATCATACTAATGAATATTAACATTTCTATGGAAGTTTCCTGTTTGCAAAGTGCTTGTATAGGCATACTTCATAGATTTTTTTTTCAAAAATTCTTTAAAGTAGCTTTTATTGTCCTTTTTATCACTTTGTTATTCCATGGTAATAATAGGGTTTAAGACTATGTCTCTTGTTACATGGTAATAATAGGGCTTAAGACTATGTCTCCTGACTCTAGCTTTAGTAATCTCTCAACACTATGCCAGTTCCAACCATAAGGGAAGTATGCCAAGGAACAGGTTGTAGCTACATTTTGCATTTAAAAATTTATCTAGATCTTCCCCAGTTGTACTAGTGCCACTGAAGTCTAATGTGTTGCCTTATTTTTACCACAATTGTAAAACAAAATTGGAGTGTTAGATGCCAATCAGAATAAATAAGCTAAAATGTTTCTAAACGACTCAATAACTATTTTAATATCTTGTCAGGGAGAAAGAAGATAATTCAAAAATAAGAGAAGTGCAGGTCAGTGGATTATAGGGGAATCTCAGAGTATAGGTTCCTTTTGTTTGTCTGTCTGTTTGTTTTTTCCCTTCAACTAGGAAGAAACTTTTTGTCATAGTTCAACCCTAAATGCTAGTGAGGTGAACCCAAGTGTAATCCTAGCAGGCACTATTCTACTAAAGAATCTGATCTGAGAGGCTATAAAGAACAAAATCATTAGATATCTGTGGTGGAATCTGGCATCATATAAAAACCAATAGTGATCTGTTTAGTACAAGGTAAAGGATATTATAGGCAAGCTCCATTCCTCCCCATTCTTAGGGAAGAAATAATTATGAACTAAACAAAAATTCTAAGAGTCTCAAAGAACATTCTGGAGTATAACTTGTCTCTCAGGTATGGAAACCCGACAAGCAAGGGGAAGGCAGTGAAGTAAAGGAGAGCTTCACATGCGCCACCTTCCTACCTATATTCAGAGGGAGAAACCGACCTTGCTCTATGTAGGTCTTCATCTGGATGTTTAACCCTATCCACTCTAATAACCTATAGAATAAAACAGAAAATGGGTTTCCCTTTGTTTTTAAACCACTACAACATATCACACAACCTGAAAAGGGGGTTTTGGGAACCTCCAATTTATAGCTAAGTTAGACAGAAGTTGTGGATCACCTTGGACCTTCTATTTGCAACAGGCATCTGAAGTGGAGGACAGTCTTTTGAGATCAAGCTCCTAACTTGTGGGATCTGTGATAAATTCAGTTACTGTCACAACTAAGCTAAATTATAGGACCCCCATCTGGTGTTGAATAGTCAGTTGATATGAGAAAGAGAAAACACACATCTGGTATCAGAAGTGAAGTTGAATAAAATATGCATAAATAAATATGTGTGTGTGTGTGTGTGTGTGTGTGTGTGTGTGTGTGTGTGTGTCTGTAAGCACTACTTACATGTAACTCAAAATTGCTTGGTGAATATATACAGATATATACATGTATACAGTATACATATATAATATATATGCTCATATTTGTAAGTACTAGTGACTCAAAATAGTTATTCACTTTGACAGTATATATGTGTGTTTTTGTGTGCATAGGGGGTTGCTAAATTTAGGTACACAGACGTGGGTGTGTATACACACACACACACACACACACACACATATATATATATATATATATATATATATATATATAGAGAGAGAGAGAGAGAGAGAGACAGAGAGAAATGTACATACATAGAAATGAATATATATATATATATATATATATATACATGTGTATTTACTATATTTATTTATCGGGGGTGCTTGTGTGTGTGTGTGTATGTGTGTGTGTGTGTGTGTGTGTGCCTGTGGTGTGCATTGAGAAAGAATAACTTCCGTAGACCATAAGGTAATATTTGATTGAATGTATTATTTTGCTCTTCTGTTAAAGATTTCCTTCATCTGCACATTGCTTGATAACATTTGAATTTTGTTGAAATCCCCTACAGAATACTTTTGATCAGTTCTATTAGACATGAATCGATTTTGCCCTTTTACAACTAGCCTCTTCATTCTTTGCTTGTAGGCAGATAATTTTTTCTGACTATATTATCCAAGTGTGTGAGATATAATCTTGTAATTTCAAATCAGCATTTTCAACCAAAAGCTATGCTTGGCTTTCACTGCACCTCTCAATTTTAGTTCCTTATAATTTAGGTGATTGGAGAATACAGTGCCTTCCCTTTTCCAAAATGTATTTCAATTGTCTACAATATAGTTTCTCTTCTACAATATGGGATTCAGGAAATAATATGGAAAAAAAATGAAGCTCTTACATCCAGAACAGAATTACAAAATAAAAAAGGTTTTCATTTGGGATTTGCACATATGAAATTTTGCTATAAATATATTTGAGAGTTACATGTTGTTCATGTAGAAGGAAAAGAGATGGATTTCTTGAAAAATATAAAAAAATATTGCTTGATAATTTACTAGTACCAACTATCTGAAAAGAGTTGCAACATATCTTTCTAATATTCATTTTAATGCTAAAGTAATTTATTCACTTAAAATACATATAGCTATAACCCCAATATTTGAAAGTGAAAGGCTGTGACAAGAGGATTACATGTTTGAAGCCGTCCTCATCAACCTACCAAGGTCCTCAGTAAATTAATGAGCCCATGTTTCAAACTAAAAAATAAGACAGGGCTGGGGTGCAGCTCAAAGATAGAAATCCCCTGTGTTCAATATCCAGTAAAACACAAACATACACACATACACACGCACACACATGAAAAGAAAATAAAAGGTATATATATAATAGTTTTTCTCATATGCCAAGTTATGTTTTTGGTACCAGGACATATAGAAGTGGACATTTGTAGAAAAATCCATGTCTTCATGGAAAAAATACTAAATAATATAAAGATAAATGTAAGTAAGAGAAAATCCATATTGAGGTTAAGTTTAAAAGTCTTAAACAAAAAGAAATAACTCACTAAAAATTGTTATTTCAAACTTCTTGGTAAATTCCTTTGTAGGCAATTATTTCTAAATCCAGTTTAACCACAATGATATGCATAAATAGCAGAGAATTTATTCAAAATGAATTAAGACACAAGACATTTTATAACATCTAGGCCAAAGTTCTGTCCTTTAAGGGTATATGTTAATTATTAACACTACCTGTAATTCTGTTCACTGATCTCTCAGAAAATGTCTAACAATAATGGATAATAAATTATTTTCATTTTTTAATATATATAAATAATTATATTTATATGTAATTTATATTATAATTATATGGAATTTATTTTTAACATAAAATTCTATTTATACATATAAAGCCACTATAGTACACACTGTAGTTATATAGATCTATTTTATGTAAAGATAACTTGAAAAGCATTAATTTTGTCCTCTCCTTCTCATCATTAAGCGCTACATGTTAAGTCAAACCTATACTGACTCTCTAAGACAGAGTGAAGGAATAGACTCAGAACACTAGACATGCCAGGAGTCTGCATCTGGGTGGGGATCCTGCCGCTAGAACATGGCATACATGTAAAAGGAGAGTTTAGTTGAACCTACATTCATGAAGCTCTCTCATTCTTTAATATATATATTAAAGTCAGAAAGTGCCATTGTTTTGATATCAAACTATAGTTATATTGGTAACTAAACCAAAGATGAAGCATAATTGACCTGTAAAACAACCAGAAACAACAACCGAACACAAAAACAAAAACCAATTTTGTCAGTGTTGTATGCAGTTTCTAGCCCAGAACATAGGAGTTTCATATTTCCTGCACTCTTTACAAGTTGAATTTCTGAAGTGCAAACAATATGATTGTAATGGTTTGCATTTAGAATGTCCCCCTAGCCCTCACAGAAATAAGGTAGAAATTTGAGAAGGAAGGCTGTGTTGCTAAGAAGGGTTCCCTGGGAGTGCTGCCTTGGAGATTATATAAGATATGTTCTCTTTCCCTGCCTTCTCTCTGGTTTAGTATCTACAAAGTGAGAGCAGAGCCTTGTGGTCTCCCTCTGCTTCCTGTTACCCTACCCTGAACTCCACAAACCTGGTCTGACATGGACTGAAACTAAATCTCCAAAATTGTGAGCAAACAAATCTCCCTTCCTCTAAGTTGTGTGGTCATGTTTTCTGTATCCCACAGCATTTAGAATGTTAACTGAGACAGAAATTGGTATCAAAAGTGTGAGGTCATTGCTATATCTATGTCTGACCAAATTTTCCATGAATCTTTAGAACTGATTTGTGAGAAGAATTTGGAATGCTAATAGAAACATGATGGTAGAGACTCTACTTGGGAGATTTCACAGGGCAAGGTGTACTCTATATGAAAATTGAATGAAGGCCACATGTGCTACTTTTATCAAAGAACTTCATTGCCTGTTTCCTCGTGTACTGAAAATTTGTGTGAGGTTGAGTTTAAAGATATTCAACTGATTAAGCTGGTAGAGAAAATCTTAAAACAGCAAAGTATCCAAGTTGTATTATGGATATGGATGTCCACAGTCAGACAAGTGTACAATGAATTTCAAAAGCAGAAATAAAAGCAGAGAGACTTTATAGATTTATAGTTTGTCCAAAAAGGCATGTGTAAACCTGGGGTCCAGAGAGATGAGGTTTTGGGAGAAAGTAAGATGGATGAAAGGAAAGAGGAAGAGGCAGCCATGATTGAGGAGGGACTAGAGGCAACTGTGATCCTAAAGGACCCAATGGCAGTCATTTTAAAACAGTGACTACCTTACCTGCTCATGGTCAGTTTTGGTGCTCACATAATACTGGCACTGTTGAAAATAAATAAATAAAAGTTCATGGAGTCTTCCCTCTAGATTCCAGAGGAAGGCCTCAGAATCCAGGCAAGATGTATCAGGTTCAGAATCCCTGAATGCAGGCTGAAATGTGGCAATTTGTGAAGCTGTGAGGGTTAAGCCAAGATTGCAAGAACAAATAAATAAAAATTCCAGACACATGGAGTAACTGTGAGGAAAGACTGCAAGCCCAAACCATGGAGCCAGGCTGGAAGAGAGAACATGTTGCCCATTGAAATCAAATGGGCCACAGAGGTGGGGCTGTTAAGGTCCTTTGAAAATTATATCTCACCACCATGTGCCGTAGATGCCAAAAAATGGAGCTTCAGGATCAAATACTTGTCCTGTTGGATTTCAGTATTGCTTGGGCCCCATTCCTTCTTTCTGTGGCCCTATTTCTCTTCTTTTGGAATGCACATATTTACTCTGTGCCATCTTACATTGCATGGAACTTTCTTTGTTATTTTCTTTTAAGGAGTCTCACAGTCAAGAGAGTTTACCTTGAGTCTCAGAGGAGAATTTGGACTTTGTACTTCTGAATGATGCTAAAACTGTTAATATTATGGAACTCTTGGAGATGGACTAAGTACATTTTGCATTGTGAGGTGGACATGAGGTCTAGGATGTTCAGGAGTGGAGTATAATGTTTTGGAATTAGAATGTCCCCTAGCCCTCATGGAAACAAGTTAGTAACATTGGAAGAAACTTTAGTTGCTAAGGGCTAAGGATGGGTGCCTGGAGGTATGAGCTTGAGGATTATATAAGATCTTTCCTCCCCCTGTTCTCTCTCTCTCTCTCTCTCTCTCTCTCTCTCTCTCTCTCTCTCTCTCTCTCTCTCTCTTTCTCTCCCTTTCTCCCTCTCTCCTTCCAGCCTTCATGATGTTGTGAGAGTAGAGCCTTACGCCTTCCTTCCCTCTGATTTCTTCTGACATGCTTTAATCTTTGCAGACCTGGCCTGACATGAACTGAAACTCTAAACCTCCAAAACGGTGACATAAATAAATCTTCTTTCCTCCAAGTGGTATGTTCAGTTTCTTTCAATCACAGCACTGAGAATGTTAACTGAAACAATTGTAAATAAGACTCCTCAAACCTAAACCTTGACTTTGCTACAAACTTTGTTTTCCTGATGTCCAAGCTGACCAGGAAGAATTTCCACCCTGCTTCTTCTCCATCTTCTCTCTCCACAATGAAGCTGACCTGAACTGGAGCATTCTGAAGAAGATGAAGCTCAATATCTTTGGAGAATTTTACTTCTATGTCCTAAGGTTCTGGCTCTTTGGCATAAGAATCATGAGCTAAATAAACTGGGCTGTCACATCTGTACCTGCAACCTACTACCTGCCAGTAGACACCTGGTGAATAAATCTCTTCCAATCCTGGTACCTAAACTTTCTGTGACTAGGTGAAACATTATTAGAATTGAGAGATATATAAAGAAAGGGTCAGATGGATGCAAATCTTAGAATGCCTGTGGCAATAAAATATCATCTAATTCATTTTTCTCTTTGTCAGAGAAAGTTTCTGGAGGGTCTAATTTGCTTTGTGGGGTCAAGAGAGAATTTTTCCTCTTCACTGACCCACACATTTTCCTCTTTTAGCACCCCAATCATTTCCTTTGGTCAAGTTCATAAGGCAGACTACTACAAAATAAGTTAGTAAAAATTTTTAAGCCCTATTAACAATTGGCCTTTTTCAACCACCTTTTCATCTTTCAGAGAACTGCTTCCTTCCCCAGATTCGAACTCCAGTGGGATCCATAATCCACAATGGCAATGCGTTATTATCTTAGCCACAGCAAAGTAAGCCAGGCCAGCCAGTGACCTTCCCTGACACCTGGTAAATAGATGCTATCTGGCATGGTCACATTGTTTCCTCTGTGATTATGTAAGCCTATAATTATCTGCAGTTGTGCCCACAAAATGAAAGAAATTCATCAGGAACTGGAGAAAATTAGGTCAATATATAAGAATCCAGTTGAAAATTTAGAGTCCTGAGAGTCTTTGGAGATACTGAGGCTATGCCCACAAACCTAATAGATTTGTTTGTTGTTGGTGGTGATGGTGGCCTTGGTTTTCTTTCTTTCCTTCTTTCTTTCTTCTTTGTTTTTTCTAAAGTAGTTCAAGTTGGAATTATTTCTTTCACTGTTGACATAAAATATACATAAAGTATTTTGGTTAATATTTTCAGTTTAATTAATTTGAAATATGAAAATCCATTTAATAGTAATAAAAACAGTACAGACTGTGGAGTAATGAGAGAAATAGGGTGTGAGAAATGACCAGAACACGTTCTCTGTTTTAAAATGTAGGCATGGTCAAGTAATGCTTACATTTAATCTATAGAAGTTGTTAAGTAGGAGTGTACTTGTTTGTTGAGAGTGGTATGTTTTAACAATAGCTTAGCAGTAAAACTAGCAGTAAAACTAAATATTTGCAGATAACTAAGCATAATGAGGAATGTGCAGAAGATAAAGTCCCTCTCTCATAACTTAGCTTAACTTAGGCTATAATACAATTAACAATGAATGAGAAGATGAAATCCAGAAGGTTGTATTAACTACCATTTCAACTGCTTTCCTCATCCTGTGTTAGTCAGCTTCCTGTTACTATAACATGTATCAGAGATAATAAGCTTTTACAAAGAAAAAAGGATTATTTTTCTCATAGTTTTGGAGGTCTCAGTCTATAATTAGCTGGCCCTGTTGCTTTGGAGCCTGCAACAAGGTACCCAAGCATGATAATAACCCATGGCAAAGCCATTTGCCTCATGAACTAGATGTAAAAGAGAGAAAGAAGAAGGGGATGGGCTTCCAGTATATCCTTAAAGGGCATGCCCCTATTGACTAGAAGACCTCCTAGTTGGCTCAAACTTCCTAAAGATTCCACTTCCTCTTTATAATATCATGATCTGAGGTCTCTGGGGGACAATTATCAAAATCATAGCATTCTACTCCTGCCCCGCAAAGACTCATGCCCATCTTCTAATGCAAAATACACTTTGTCCATCTCCATGAGTCCCCAAAGTCTTAAGAGTTTCAGTATTTTTTCCAAAAGTCCATGTCCAAATTCTCCTTTGAGATTCAAAGCAAACTCATCTGTGAGCCTCTGTAAAAATAAACAAAAAAAGTGATATACTTCCAGGAAAACAATGCTACAGGATAAGCATTACAGCTCTAAAAAGAAAAAACAAGGGAATAAGAGATTGGACCAAAGCAAGACCAAAACCCAGCAGGTCAAAATTCTGTTTATATTGCTCGTAGCTAGGGTAGAACTGTGGTGGAATTTGAGTTCTCATGACCTGGACCATCCAGCTTCTATGGCTTTCATGGATGTACCTCAATAGGTCACTGTTGAGCTGGCACTGTTTGGCACCTACAGCTTCCCTCCAAGACATTCCACATTGGTAGCATCATATCTTCCTGACTTTGATTTAGTTCTCACAGCCCTACACATCACAATTGCGGTAGGTGTTTTCAGGAACTCCAATAATGCAAAATACTGCCCGGCATCCTAGGCTTTCCTCTGCAACCTTGGTGAAAGTCTTCATGACCCAATAACTCTTACACATACATTTTTCTACCTGTCTAAAATTTTCCCTTACTGCCTAATATTTAATAGTAAAGATTATTTGAGAACAAAGAAAATTTTATTTGCCAATATAGTCCTGTGGCTTATGAATATACATGAACTTTGAATTAACTCAACAAATGCTTATTGGAATAATGGATTAATTTCCATTACAAGTTTTTGTTCCTCATTGAAAAATAAAATTCCTGGAAAGCAACTGTACTTGGTTGGTCTCACATTTTGGAGGTGGGTTACTGGTCAACCTGTTTTCTTTCTTGCATTTGATTGTTCATTCTGTATTTCATCAAGATTTGTAGGTGCCGATGGGAGAATGGTGGTAATACCAGGTATACCCATGACCACTTAATGACAGCCAATTGGGCAAAGGCTGTGGATATGATAACATTTCCATGAGCAGGAATCCTCAGGATTGTCATGTACTTAACATTTTTCATATAAGGAATATTAAAAGGTACAATGGTCAGAGATTTGAAAAAGTCTATATTCTCATAACTATATAATGTTTAATTGGCTTCACTTAGGAGAAGTAGAGACACAGAGATTTTTTTAATGTAAATGGGAATAAACAAATGTTGATATTTTGTACAACAGAAATGTTTATAGTCGCTGATTGAACACCTGAACAGCCAAAAAAAAAAAAAAAAGAAAGTAAGAAATGCCTTTATCCTTACCAGTACATTTTCTAATCGTTCTTATACAATCTATTTTTATTTAATTTTTTGTGTGGAACTGAAGATTCTGCCTAGGTCCATTCTACCTCTGAGCTACACCCCCAGCCCTATTTTATTTTTATTTTGAATTATGCTCTCACAAAATTGAGGAGACCTTACTATGTTCCTGAGTGTGGCCATGAACCTGCAATCCTCCTGCCTCAGCCTCCCAAGTACTGGAATTACAACTGTGCACCATCGAGCCTGGTTTTACAATCTATTTTTAAAAATTAGAATTTTCAAAATGGCAATTTTTATTGATTGTAGCTCTAATTTCTAGGTTTCATGAAATAAATGTTTTGATCTTTTATCTTATGTACCAGCTCTCAGAATTCTCTTTTCTTCAGACTTAGCTTTTAGTACTCTTCATAAATGGTATTTTGAAGTTATGTCATTGTCTTCTTTTGTTAGTATTTTTCATATCTATAATGTCTTAGCAGATTCAATATGGTGATTTGGATTTCCTTATCCATACATAGTTGTTTATTAATACCATTAATGTATTATAGTGATACTGATAAATGTTTTTTGCTATATCAGTGAACAGAGTTATATAATTGTTTTAATGAGATACATCTAATTTATCATTATATTATTTCTAAAATGATACATTGTAATATGGTAATATAATTTTTGGAACTCTGGTTCTAACCATGTCCAGGAAAATGATTTATCACATTGTCGTATAAAATTTCATCTTCCTTGACTTCATTAACAAAAATAATTATGGTTCTGGTTGGAAATTGTTATGATAGCTTCCAGTGTGATTTTTAAAATACTTCTATGGGCATTTTGTGATTACATATCATAATAGGGTTCTTGGTGATACAAAGATACATGAGCACAGGTCTTTGTGTGTTTCCTTTCAGATCCCATCTTGCTACCTGTCCCTCTCAATAGATATGAGTGAGATTCATAGTAAAACTTTATATATGGACATAGCATACTTTTCACTGTTTTTTTAATCATTTTTTCCCTTTCCCTTCTCCACCTCCCTTTTCCTGCCCTCTATCCCACCACTCTACTTGTCACTCTACTCAATTATTCAAAGTCCCTTTTGTTCACTATTTTTTCCTAGCTTCTACATATTAGGCATAGTATTTGACCCCTGACTTTCGGTGACTTACTCATCTGACTTAGCATAATATTCTCTAGTTCTATCTATTTTCCTATAAGTGGCATAGTTTTGTTCTCCTTTATAACTGAGTGAAATCCCATTGTGTGTATATACTATATATATATATATATACATATATACATTTATATACATATTGTATTTTATATATATTGTATATATATACACACATATATATATTTTATATATATAAATATTTTGTTATCCATTCACCTGTTGATGGACACCTAGGTTGGTTCCATAATTTGGCTATTGTGGATCATGCTACATGTATCAATATGGTATTCTGACTTTAATTCTATTGGAAAGATACCTAAGAGTGATATAGCTGGATCATGTGGTGGTCCTATGTATATTTCCATAGGTGTTTTTTAAATTTTCATTCTATAGAGGATTTATGAATTGCAATGAACATAGCATAAACTTGTATATTGAGTTTATCTTCCAGACATTTTGGGGACGTGTGTGTGTGTGTGTGTGTGTGTGTGTACAAGGAAGCATTTTTTTTGTAGTTAAGAAGCCACTGATTCTTTAATGGCAGGGGTTATATTTTCCAATCAATGCTACTAAAACATAACTTGACTGAAGTTACTTTTATTCATTTCTTTCCTTAGGAACATTGGTACTCAATTTTCATTTTTCCTTCTTAAGACCTACTTCTAATTCCCATTTTATTGTATCCCTGGAGATTTTTATTTCCACAGAATCCCTCTGTAAGTGAATATTTTATGTTTCAGCAAGTCATCTTTCTTGTTAGTGTAGCACTTCAAGTATTAACAAGTACTTGATACTTGCATTTTTTACAATTCAGTACACAAAGTATTACCCAGTGGATATAGAATGGAAGGCTTTAAGATTGAAGCTTTAATCAGGATGTTTTGAAAATGTACTAGGCATTTTCAGTCACTGGAAGATTCTTATTTATTCTTAAACTCTAAATTGGCACTACTTTAGATACTGGTGATTAAAGTATATCATATGGTCTTCTCTATCTCCACAAGGTGATTGTTTAAATTATTTATGTATTTCTTCAGTGTTATTCATAGATCACTTGTTATCTCCCAAGAGTAAGTGACCTCGCAATAATTCCCTGGATTCAAAGTCTTTGCATAGAAAATAATTTATTAACTCAACAGATAGTTCCAACACTGAAAAAAATTATTTTAAACAATGAGGTTATAATAAACTGACTAGGCAATATCTTTCCTCTCCCAGCACTTATTTCTAAAAGGCAGAATTAAATAATAGATAAATAGTCTCTGTCTCATAAAAATAAATATTAGAAAGAAACTGGAAACACAAAATATATATATTATATATATAGTATATAATATATATAGTATATAATGTAGTATACTATATATAGTATATTATATATATAGTATATAATATATGGTATATATTATATATTATATGTATACCACAGTATATATATATATATATATATATATATATATATATATATATATATATATATGGTATCACCAAGCTTTAGGGTGTGGAATGAGAAAGGGAAGTTTGAAGACTGCCATTGGAGAGTGACATTGTAGTATAGATATCAATGTATCAATGTATATCTATCAATGATCACGTATCATCATTGATACGTGATCATTGTTACATGAAAATCTATCAGGACAGTAATGAAGATCATCAGATATGAAAGGTGTGAAACTGTAGACAGTTCCCTATAGTTGCTACTATATGTTGTCTCTAATCTCTGGATTGATGAGGAAGAGGCATTTTACATGCCCTAGGTACTGTAGATTGGGAAAAGTTTGAAATAAGCCAGCAGCAAAGGTTCTTCTGCTATAGATTCCCATTACGCATTGGCAGTCCTCAGTACAAGGTCTGAAAATGACACAAGCTAATCACCCTCTACTCCAAAGCCCTCAAATAATGTCCGAGTCAGTATCCTCCATAGAAATAAGAGGAAGTTCATACATCAACTCATTACCTCATGCCCACAATCCTTTCCTCTGTTAATCAGGTCCTCCAAACAAAAATGACTAGAGTATTTTCAGAGGAGTCAAAGTCTCCTTTGAACTATCTTCAACTGTTACAAAAGTTTCTTAAATACAATGGATCTTTCACTTATTTTTAATATCCATAAGTACCTATATGTCTATCCCCATTTATCAACTCTTCAGGTATAGTCAAATGATCAGTGCTCTCACCTGATCAGTTTTGCCAAGTGATCAGCGTTCTCCAGCACATTTTGCAATTTTTTTTTTGCCAGCACTAATTTATCCAAAGCTGAGATCTAATTTATGTTGGTTGCTTTTGAGTTCTCTGCATGTAATTCTTTCGACTCAATTATTTTCTCTCATTATAAATTTCAAAAGTAGGACAGGTTGATTAATCCACAATTATAATCTCAACACCATTCCAATTGCGCTCATAATGAGTACCAGATATACTATTCGTCTCTCTGTGTCTAGAGCTTATTTCCTTGAATTGCTTTTAAAGCCATGAAGGGACACTCCTCCACTTTTACAACCTTCCTTCCAAGGACTAGCAAATGGGCGTCATCTACATTCTGTCTTCATTTGCAACCATGGTTGTCCTCCATATAAAGCATGTGAGGAAATTCACAGCCCTGTTTGTTTCCTTGTCTCCATTTATTTTGTTAGGTCTTACACACGGTATCAACAAAAGTCTTCAAGATGTTACTGAAGTCAAAAAAAAAAAAAAAAAAAAAAAGAATTGGACAGAGTGTTGAGGGTATTAACACAGGCAAAAAAGACTTCTGGATATAATCAAGTACATAATAGCCCTAACTAGTGAAGAAAGATTGGACCTGGTATTGGTTGGGTAGTTTTGAGTTTGGTTGGCATGATTGTTTCCTGGTATATTTCTACAATATTTTTGGGTAGCTGCCAATAATTGTTAGTATATAATCCTAAAATGATTTAATATCAATTTTTTTTTTTTTTGGTACTGGGGATTGAACTCAGGGGCATTCTACCTCCAAGCTATACCCCTAGCCCTATTTCTTATTCTTTATTTTGAAACAGGGTCTCACTAAGTTGTGGAGTGCCTCACTAGGTAGCTGAGGCTGGCCGTGAACCCGGATCCTCCAGTCTCAGCCTCCCAAATGCTGGGATTACAAGCATGCACCACCACGCCCAGCTTAATATCAATTTTTATAGTAAGAAATTTTCCTATCCCATCTACAGGCAATATAAATGAGTACCGCAAGATTTTCCTGTGCTACAATGATCCATAAAATGAAAACCTTTTTCCTGGTGAGAAATACTTCCCAGGCCAGAATGACAAAAAGCATTTTCCCTTCATCATTGTCTATAAAAAGCACATTTTCATTTTGAATAGACATTTGTGCTCATGATTTTCATCTGACTAATTCTGGAAATGTTCCAAAGTTTTATATATCCTTGAAGATTTCATAATGAGAATGGGATATTTGAAATAAACATTAAGTTAAGGAACATTTCAATGTATCTGCAGTTTTGGACTTATTCTTGCAGGATCTGATATTATCCTTTCAGAACATTTTAGGATCCAGATTTTTTCCTTCCATGATGATGTTGTCTAGGAGAACCAGGAAAACATGGAAAAGATAAAATGTCAGCTTATGTAGTTCATTAAATATTATTATACTTTTGAAGTTAAGAAACTCTGGGCAGGGAAGGCATTGTCTTAAAGTCATGTCAAATGTATACATATTTACCTAATGGTACAAAAATTGTAGAAACATTACTCTTCCAGTTACAATAGGAAGTAAATTCAAGATATTTCTCTTTTGCGGAGTCATATGCTTTTTTGGCAACATACCAGGATGTTTTCCAAACATCGTAAATTTCTGCTTTCAGGGCTAGGATCTCATTTTTGAGGACTCATGTCACCTTCCATATATATATATATATATATATATATACATATATATATATATATATATATATATGTATATATATATATATATACAAATGGATTCTTGTTTTTCAAAATGTAAATATAAGGATAAATATTTATGTAGACAGATACATGGGGATTTAAAAATTATCAAAATTAAGTAACTACCAAAATTGAATGGGAAATAAGAATCCTGTATAATAGTCAGTATTCTTATTTATTCTTAATATAATTTCCTCTAATTTGTTTTGGTAATAATGTTAACCTGCTATTAAAAACCTAAAAACATATCTGGCAACTAGTATCTTAAGAGCTTTATTATACACTTTTCTCTACCTACAATTCATCTTAAAGTCCATCTAAAAGTTAATTTATATAATATAAATATCCTAATATATAAAATAGATAATAATCTAGTTAGGACCTGAGAATGAAATCTGGTAGAATATCTCTAGATATTCTTAGATAGAAAGTCTTTGCTCATAAAAAGAATTTATGTGTTTTCAAAAGTTGTCTGGTGTACATTTTTTTCTTTCGTTTCTCTTGATAGAAAATTGTGATTACAAAAGACAAAACTAAGGAGTTAGTCAGTATTAGATTTGAGCATGTAAAAATACTTACTATAAAGTAGAAAGTTATTTATTCTAGCCTATCTTTGCAAAGCAGAGGTGATGCTCTACAAAAAATCAAAAAAGCTGTCACGGTTTGTATTAAAAGGTCCAGAATTATATTATAGATGCTTTATCATTCCAAGTAGTTCATAAGCAACTGGAGGGGAAGAGATATGCTTGTCTCCCAAGCCCTTTTTGCCTTTCACCACAAGCCCCAAATATTTAACAAAATAGACATATGAAAACATGCTATTTTAGTTGAAGTGGATATAGAAAAAAAGGCCTGCATTTCTTTCAAAATATAAAATCTCATTATACCTGTTTGTCTGTTCTTTTCATAAGATATAGGCTTCTCCATCTTGCTATCTGCAAAACAGTGAAAACAAGTCACTCAGGATTTGACCAAATGGAACCTTATTGTTAAGCATTTCCTTCCTGTAAAGTACATTGTAATGATAATTCTTGTTTTGAATAGGAAGCATACACCTGTACTAGATTCTGAAGTACCTCAAGTATCATTAGAAGAATATGAAGTTTCTATCTGTATTGAAGACACATAGTCAACTTTTCATCAGGCAAACCAATCAATTCATAAAACAATCAATTGTCTGATTGTTTCAAGAAATATGATTGGATGGTAATTTTTGTAATGGTCCTTATATCATCAACCTTGTAAAGGATCATGTAGGATGTACTAACTAGTTCTTTCTCTCCCACCTATCATTCATATTCTATACCAATTCAAGTTTATATTTTAAAACAGTGACCTGGTTATGCACTTTGCTTATCCGAAAATATTTTCGTAGCTCTTTGATATATCCTCCATATGTGGTTATTTATTTACTTATTTATTTATTGTTTTTTGTTTTGTTTTGCCTCTGGTACTTTGGATTGAACCTAGCCTCTCCCCCAGCCAACATGTCCGTGTACATTCCCAGCCTCATTTTATTTTTTTTATTTTGAAACAGGGTCTCCCCAAGTAGCTGAGCCTGTCCTTGAAGCTGTGATACTCCTGCCTCATCCTCCCAAGTACTGGGATTGTAGGCATGTGCCACTTTACTCGGTCATCTTGAGATTTAATTAGGATATCTAAATAAAATGTTAGTGTACTGCACTAAGCTATGAAGAACAACAATAACAATAAAAACCCTATTAAATAGTGAATTTTTTCTGAAATTGTTACCCAGGTTTTTACTTTCACAGATGTTTAGTAGACACAATTTGTTTTTATTAATATAGGTAGAGGATCCCTGGTTAATCCTTTGCATTCTTTTTCTTTTTTTTTTTTCCTCAAGTTATGTTGCCTTTGGTATGACCTTACTTGACCTATTAACTGCATTAATTGCTTTAATCTATTTATTCTGCACATAGTAGATGGGAGTAGGGAATAGGAAAAAGATCTAGCAGTAATTACTTTCCAATATGTTGGGAATGTTCAGATCCTTCTAAATACAGGAAATGTTCTGGGGTGTTCCCTGTCACGTAATACTAAGATGGTAGGATTTATGAATAAGGTTGAGCAGAGCAAGAGTGGACAGTATCTTCTCACTGAAGGTAATGTTACCCTTGGCAAGCTTGCTTCTTCTATTTCTATCAACACTTAATCCATTTTTAGAAGAACTCATCTGCTCTCAAGAAACAAGCGAACAAAACAAAAAACAAACAACAACACTCCAATAAAGTAGTCTAAGATTACATATACAAATGCAAGAAAAATATTTTGGTGACTTAATACATATCATCAGGGAAATGATATTGTGACAAAAGACAAAAACTCTTGTTTACCAAGTACTACAAGAAGCCTCTTTCTCTCTCTCTCTCTCTCTCTCTCTCTCTCTCTCTCTCTCTCTCTCTCTCTCTCTCTCTCTCTCTCTAATACCACCTGACTTCCTTACACTTATATTTTCAAGAGCCACCATGACTTGCTCAATTGTTGTCTACAGACTTCTCCTCTCTATTCCTTAGATTTATATAGCAATCTCTCAGTTTCCTAAAATTATTCATAACACGAGGATTGTTTTGAACAAACTTACCTTTGAATTTACTTTTTTTTTTTTCAAACATTGAGCATTGGTCATCCTAGGGTAACTTCCTTGAATTAATTATTCCCTTTTTCTTTTTTTGTGGGGGGGTATGGGTGGGGATTGAACCCAAGAGCATTCTACCTCCACACTACATTCCCAGTTCTTTTTATTTTTATTTTGAAACAAGGTCTCATTAAGTTGCTGAGAGTCTCAGTAAGTTGCTAAGGCTGACCTAGAACCTGTAATCCACCTGTCTCGGTCTCCCAAGTACTAGGATTATAGGCATGCTCCACCACGCATGGCTACATACAACTCTTTTCTAAGAAATCATAGTTTGGTGACTACAGCCAGTATACAAGAGGATGTTTTCACTTCTCTGGGCTATTACTTCACAAGTATTATATTTTGCTAATTGAGAATGGGGAAAGTATGGATCTGAAATGATATATTGCTCTACTTCATATGAAAGTATAATAATTAAATAAAGGACTATGGCTGAAAATAGAAATATGTAAAAGGTATAATCTAAAGGAGATTGTAATTAAATGTATATGAAGACAATAAGAGAGAGACATATTTAGAATAACTTACACATTTTGGGCTTTAGTTATTACATAAGTGGTAATGACAGTCACTGAAATGAAGAATATCTAGGAATGAAAATTATTTGCAGATTAATTAGGGAATGATGCTGAGTTCAAGCTTGAGAATGTTGATTTCTTATGAATATTGGTATCAAGGTAAGCATTATTAACTAGCAGCTTCATGTAACATACTTGGATCTGAAAAAGAAATCTGAGCTAATCTTAATAATTATAAAATTGTCAACCAAGAAAAACGAGATTAAAACAGGTGTAATAGACTGGCTAGTGAGTGCAGAAGGTTAAAACTATATATGACAATCATATAGCCAACATCATACTGAATGGGAAAAATTAGAGAACATTTCCTCTAACGTTAGAAGTAAGACAAAAGTATCTACTCTCACTGCTCTTATTCAACATATTACTAGAAATTTTGCCAGAATAATGAGACAAAAAAAAGAAGAAACTAAACAAATAGGAAAGAAGGAAGTCAAACTATCTTTATCTGCAGATGATATGATTTTATACAGAAAAAAAAAACTTAAAACACTTCACCAAAAGTCTATTAGAAGTGATAAATTCAATAAACCACAGGATATAAAATCAATATAAAAATCTGTAGCTTTTCTATACACTACTAATAAATTTTCTGTGAAATAAATCCCACTCAATATTCACACACACACACACACACACACACACACACACACACACAAACACACTACCTAGAGACTTCTATAATGAAACTTACAAAACACTGAATAAAGAAATGGACAAATACACTAAAGGATAGAAACACCTTCCATGTTCATATTGTAAAAATGTCACCACTACCCAAAGCAATCTATAGATTAAATATAATACAAATTATACCCTAGTGGAATTCTTCACAGAACTGAAAATAACAATTCTTTTTTTTTTTTTTTTTTCGGCACTGAGAATTGAACTCAGGGGCATTCTACCTCCAAGCTACATCCCCAGCCCGATTTTTTTTCATTCTTTATTTTGAAACAGGGTCTCACTAAGTTGTGGAATGCCTCACTAAGTAGCTGAGATTGGCCACGAACCCGGATCGTCTGGTCTCAGCTTCCCAAATGCTGTGAAAAATAACAAGTCTAAAATTCATATGAAATCTAAAGAACTCCAAATAGCCAAAGCAATCTTGAGCAAAAAGAACAAACATGGAAACATCAGCATACCAGATTTCAAGACATGCTACAGAGTCATAGTAACAAAAAGAACATGGTATTGGCCAAAAATAGTCTAAAGAAATAAAATAAAGAACTCAGAAATAAACTCACACATCTACAGAGGGACACTTGACAAAGTGCCAGAAACTTACCTTGGCAAAAGGGCAGCTTCTTTAACATATAGTGCTGGAAAAACTGAATATCCACATGCAGAAGATTAAAACTTGACCCCTATTTCTCACTCTATAAAAATCAACTCAAAAATAGATCAAAGACCTTAATGTCAGAATGAAAGTCTGAAA
Source organism: Graphiurus murinus (assembly GCA_004027655.1). Classification (NCBI taxonomy): domain Eukaryota; kingdom Metazoa; phylum Chordata; class Mammalia; order Rodentia; family Gliridae; genus Graphiurus; species Graphiurus murinus. Next base: position 125,728 of record PVLC010000819.1, read on the forward strand.
CCAGGGGAAAATGTAAGAGAAACACTTCAAGCTATATGTACAAGCAATGACTTTCCAGATAGGACTCTCAAACACACACACACACACACACACACACACACAAATAAATAAATAAATAAATAAATAAATAAATAAATAAATAAATAAATAAATAAATATAAAAAAGAGATTATATTCAACTCTAAAGCTTCTGCACAGCAAAATATCAATAGAATGAGAGAAAATTTTTGACAGGTATTCATCTGACAGATGGCCAATAACTAGAACTCAAAGAACTTAAAACACAACACAAGATAATTTAATAAAAATATGGAAAATAATTTGAATGGACACTTTTTAAAATAAGAGATACAAGTGGCCGACAAATATATGAAAAATGCTCAATATGATTACTCATTAGGAAAATACAAATCAAAACTATAATAAAATGCCAACTCAGCCCAGTTAAAATGACAACTATAAAAAAACAAAAAAAACTAATGTTTGTGAGAATGTCATGTTAAAGAAATCTTATAGACTATTGTTGGGGAAGTAAATTAGTAAGCCACTATGGAAAAAAAAAAAAAAAAGAAAAACATGGAAGTTCCATAAAAACTAAAAGTAGAGCTACCATATGATCCAGCTATCCCATACCACATGTAACATATTTCTGTTAAGACCAGGCCTTTCATAGTCTCTTCCCTTCCCTTTGTGGACATCTGGTGGAGTTCAGAACTGCTGCTCTGTCAGGATTCTCTTTTCTGACATCCATTCTTCATTCAACATAAGTCAATATGAGTCCCACAGATTCCACATTCTCAAGGTCCAATCTCATATCTACTATATCTGTAGGAATATATGCAATGCTCTGGAACTGTGCTTGTTTTGATCATACTAATGATCTCTGACCCTCCCTATCATCCTTCAAAGAAATAAAGAGGCACTCCTAATAATTCAGGTGTTCTTAATTATCAACCAGTTCTATGTAACTGTATCTAATCATTTTGACTTAGAAGATCTAGGAAATGGATTGGTCTAGTGCTTAGTGAATTACCTGCAAAATCCTTGTAGCTTTCACAATTATGACAAAAGAAAGGATGAAAGAGGAGCATTAGGCCAGGTGAAAATCATCAGTATGCGTAGAGGAAGCATTTGAATACCAAGTGCATGGTCATTAAGAAAGTACAAAGAATCTATATACAAAAATCTCAAAGATAGTAAAAATTACTGAAAAAAATTAAGATTTCAAGTTTATAATTGAGAAGAATAAAGAAGGTCTGAGCTCTAGCTTATTTCTATATACTGTGGTGTGCAAATAGGAGGGTTTTTGTTTGTTTGTTTGTTTAGTGTATAAGAATGATTACGTATAGTTTTAGGTTAAGCAATTTGGCATAGAAGACATTCTTTAAAAAATAGGGAAAATATAAGTGGAAAATGGGCCAGATAGAAAATGTAGTTTTGAAAGGAATGAAATGAGAATAAAGTTGTTAGAGAACTACCAAGTAATAGAAAAGACATTTCCTTAATGTCAGTTCCATAGGGGAAGTGGAGAAGTCTCTGTGTTTAGGGTACCAAGGCAAAAAATTCCCAATAGGTTGGAAGCCTTATTCTCCAATAGATTAATTTCAGAAATCCTCAATGGATGGTATCTTTCATTTTAGGTGGGAAAATGTTGTGATTTCCAAGGGCAAAATATTGTTAAAATATCACTCTCTGAATTTTGTTGTTTTTTGTTATCGGTGTGTGTGTGTGTGTGTGTGTGTGTGTGTGTGTGTGTGTGTGTGTGTATGTGCTAAGGACTGATCCCAGGGGCATTCACCTTCAAACTATACTTCCAGACCTATTTTATTTGAAAAGAAGATCTTGTTAATTTGTAGACAGCCTCACTAAATTGCTGAGGCAGGCCTGTAATCCTGTCTCAGCCTCCCAAGGATTATAGGTGTGAGCCACCACACCTAGCTGACTCCTGGTTTTAAGGAAACTCAAAAGACAATCTCTAACAATTTCCCCTAAATATTGTCGTATCTTGAGTTTATAAATACATTCCTCTTCATCTGGAATGAGTTCCTCTTCTCTGTCATCAAATAACCACTCTTTACTCTTCCTGGAGCAGATGAAATTCTATCTTTTCTATCACTTCTACCTCTAATGTCCATTAGCAAATGCTAAGGTAGGGTAAGGATTTAGGATTTGGTCCTACATCTCTCAATAACACAGACAATTTACTTCTTCTAGTTCTTATTTTCATCTAAAAGTTAGGGCACAGCCAGTTGCACTTCTTTTGTGCATATTATATTTGACTCATTTTCTTTTTCCTGTAGGTCTAAGCATTTACCTACTTAGAACTGTTGCAGTAATTTCTCACCAACTGCAGACAGCATCATAAAGATGCTGATTAAAGAATGTCTGCTCAATGCCAAAGTTTATCATTTAAGCCAAAGAAGCTGCAAGTAGAAGCCTTAACTTGATTTGAAATTAAAAAGACAAGAAATCTGTGAATATGGGTTGTACATAACTTCAATAAAACTGCTGTAGGCCAGCAATTAATAGGAGCCATTTGGTCTGCACTACATGGGAAGAAGCCGCATAAAGAATGAAAAGCAGTTCTGGAATGCATTCAGGCCTTTCTAATAAACTCTAAGCCTCATTCTCACTGTGAAGCCCCAAGTCACCATCAGTGAACCAAGCAATTCTCCTCATAGTTGATTGTTCCCAGATATATTCAAAATGATAAGCTTGCCTCCTATGTTAACCAGGAATGCAGAAAATTACATGCCATCTTATCATGTGAGACAGAAAAAACATCTTTAACTTAAAGATAAAAACAGAATTATGTAGAAGGGAGATATGAAGAGTTTCAAACAAAATAAACACCATTTTTTAATTTAATACATTGCATCGTTGTACGCAATCAATTTCTAGTGTAAACAATGCTTCTTTGCTTGAGACAGAGAAGGAAGTCTAAAACATATAAGAGGGGCATAGTTTTACTCCAAAGAAATTCATGAAGTAATGAGGGAGACAAATAAGTCAACAAAAAGTATAAGAGTGTCACAGAGAAAAAGAGGTTTCCTATTGAGTCTAAAGGAGAGAAATAGAAGTCAATCTAGGACAGAAAATTCAAATTCACTAAATATAATAACTAACAATTTACTGAGGATTTAGTTATATGGTTATCACTGTTTTAATGCCTTAGCAGAGATAGCTAAATTAATCCTAATAACAAAATTTTGATGTAGGTACCATAATTATCTTTATTTTATGAAAAAGGCATTGGAAAGAGATTGAAAAAATTGTCCAAGATCACACAGCTAAAATGCCGTTCTTCAAATCAATTATATTTATCAACTGATAGGCAGTCTGCTAGGCACTCTTCATAAAACCTGTTCTTTAATCCAGTAGAAGCCAATTTTAGCACATGTCCACTCTTTCTTCCTTTATATCTCACTCCTGTCACCAGTAGAACAGTAGTGGTACCAGCAGAATTTGAATTAGAATTTAAATCCATTTTTGTTTATACTCTCCACATTCTGTTATTATACCATATAACTTTCCAAAGGGAGTTAGTTTATTTCTTTGTTTGCTTAAAGGGAATAGAATCATATAATATTTCTTCCTTTAATATGGTAAAAATAAACTTTTTTGTAATATCTAACTTCTGCATGTATATCAAGTATTGTCAAACTGCTTTATCATTTAGAAATATGAATGAGCTTTTTTTCCCCCTTAAGCATCATTTACTAAATTTTCTTATTCTGATGAAGCTCAGTTATAAATCTGACATCTAACACACATTCTCTTATTTTTTATTTTATTTTTACAAAGATTCAGTCTCAAAAATAATTTCTAGAAATACATAGAGCATTTTTCTATTTACTCTGTTATTTTACTAAGAACATCATAATTGGAACCAACCAAAGTATAATTGCTCTGGTAATATTTTATTTTCAAATTTTATGTTAAGCCAGGTGTGGTGGCGCATACTTGTAATCCCAGTATTGGGAGGCTGAGACTGGAGGATCTGGGTTCACGGGCAGCCTCAGCTACTTAATGAGGCTCTATGCAACTTAGTGAGACCCTGTTTCAAAATAAAGAATAAAAAATAGGGGTTGGAGGTGTATCTTGGAGGTAGAATGCCCCTGTATTCCATCCCCAGTACCACAAAATAATAATAATAATAATAATAATAATAATAATAATAATATCTTCTTTTTATATTTTGTAATCATAGAATTGGGAGATTCAAGTACTTGTAACTTATCAATCAATAATTAGTTCACATAAATTTTACATATTTACATACTCCCACAATGTGAGGATATATTAATTGTTGAGAACAAAAATTTAATTTAAGCTACATGCAAAAAGAACATATTAGGAAGAAATTGTCTGTGGTGTGTGCAATTGATTTTTAAAAAATAGATCTAAAATGTCTAAAAATGCCTAAAGTTATGTTAATTTTCACTGTGGTCAGGAAGATACACATGTGAAGTAAATATTTTGTCAACCTTAACTTTCTAGCATATGAAGTTCTTTCTTCATTTTAGAATATATACTCACATATCTTCTTCTTGCTGTTGTCTTATAGATAAGTTAGTTTTTTAACCTAGATCACATACAATTTGGATTTGTTAATCCCCCCTCCAGAATTCTATATTTGAATGATATAGATCTTTACCCCATGAAGTTAAGGCTTCTCTGTCATTTTAAGTATACACATGATGCTACTGTCTCCCTATGTATATACAGAACAGAAATCATTGCTCATTCTTAATCCAAAAGGGTTAGTGGAAGAAAGTATTAACAGCTTGCTTAAGATCTTAGTAATAAAGTATAATATCCATCCTTTTTGAGTACATATTCCTTATCCACCAAGTTGCCTGCCATTTATCTTCTCATTTTACCTTCCTTAATTTCTCAATATCTCAAAGGGTCATCAACTCTAGAATGCTCAATTACCCAATCTGGAATTAATTTCCTCTTCTTATAAATCCTAATTTATTTTATATTAAGCATAATTTTCCCTTAGGATATGCATTGTAAAGAACATAATTATGGATCACAAAGGATGCTACCTATTCAAATATCTTGTAGACTCTTTGAGGAAAAGAACTGAGTTTTATTTCTGGCTAATCTTTTGACTTGAATTTATCACTTCCAGTTGCAATTCTGAGTAGCATATTTTTTAAGAGCTTATCTGCAATAACCCCTTTTACTTAACTCAATTATTCGTAATGATGAAAAATAGTTTATTTACCAGTTAATGGAGTAGTATCTGTCCAACTCAAGGTCAACTAGAAGCAACCATGTATATTTTGGGGGGTTATTTCTTTGCTGCCATACATATTTAAGGATGTACTATCAAAAGGAGATTAAAATACTCTCCACTGGATGTGAATTTCCAAGAATCTAGACTTCCAGCTATGATTATAATACTTTCCAGCATGTTAAACTCTAATTGCACCTGAGAAGTCTAACAAAAAGTTGGCCTTAGTATACTTAAACACAAGCTTAGGTGATAGACTTCAAGCACATATTCTGAAAACTATATAGTAGATCTTAATTTTTATATAACTATTTTTAAAACTTTTTAAGCTTACTATAGAAATCACAGTTTAAGGAAAAATTCATTAACTTTTATTCACAACCCTTATGTCCTTGGTGTTATTATTATCCAGGGTTTAAGTCTGATTAAAATTTAATACAGTGAGAGCTAATGATTTATCTAGGATAATATAATCAGAGTTGGAGACAGATTTTTGAACTCAGAGTCTGACTTCAGAGGTTGTATTTTAACCACTATTCTTATTTTTCAACATTCCTATGTTAATATTGAATATTTATCAAGGTAATATAATTTTAGTGAGCATGTTGGAGCATGCATGCAATTCCAGTAAATAATTGGGAGACTGAGACAGGATATCACAGATTTGAGGCTATGCAGTACCTTTGAGAAATTGTTTAAAAAATAAATAAATGAAATGGGCTTGGGGTTTACCTCAGGGGTAGAGTTCCCCTGGGTTCAATCTCTAGTAACACACACACACACACACACACACACACACACACACACACACACGTAATATCAAGTGGTCAAAACTTTTAAGAAAACTTTGGTTTTGGTTGAATCCTTTTGCAACTTTTTTTATGATAGAAAGTATATGCTTAGCTTTTCCTGAGAAGAATATTCATAGGAATAAAAGTCTTAAACCAAATTGATGCTTATTCCTTCCAACATTATTCAGTTATATAGGTAATGTTTTACTCTGGCTGCATGAGCCATTCAAATGAGATTGAAGTCTAAATGTATGAGTTTGTTAGTGACCTTTAACCCACTTCATTTCAAGGGGCAGAGAGCTGCATGACTAAGAAAGCACTGCCCCAAAAAAGAAGCACATAAGACATGATAGGCTACCCTAATAAATATATAAAGTGAAAATTTCAGGCAATAAATTATATGGAGAAGAAGTAATCAAAAAGATGAAAAATAATGTATTACTGTTTAAAAATCTTTAAATTTATAAAAAGTGAGCAAAAATTTGAAAGGGAAACATAAAACAAAAACAGAAGGAATCAGAGTTGATGGTCAGATAACAGAAAGATATAAAAACATCAAAGTACAATAAACAAATCCAAATTGCGACTAGATTGCTAAAGGCAAGAGAAAGCTATAGAAACTTTATAAGGATATTAGGGAAGGAGATGAGAATGAAGAAAAGCAAACAAAATTAAAAAGTGGATTTAAATTAAAATATTACATAGAGAAAATAAAAAATAATTAGACATTAATATATACTTTTTTTTTCTTTCTTGTTAGTACAATGTTCAAAATAAACCTGTTAAAGCATCATTTCTAGATAAGTCTGTGAGGGTGGTTTTGGAAGAGATGAGCATTTGAATTAGTGTATGAACTAAGGAGTTCTACCCTCAGCCTATGAGAACAACTCCATCCAATTGGCTAATGTTGTGGACAGAACACAAAGGCAAAAGAAAAGCAAATTCACTCTCTGTTTCTTCTGGAGAGGGGGATCTATCTTCTCTTGTCTCTGGCTTTCAGCCTCCAGGGCTTGCTTTACCAGCCTCCAAAGTTCTCAGTCACTGATCCTCAGACCTGAAGTTACCATTGACCCTCAGACCTGAAGTTACTTGGTAGGCTCTGCTGATTCTCTGGCCTTTGGAATTGTACTGAGCCACTCTAGCAGTTTCTCTGGTTCTTCACCTTTTGTATGGAACATTCAGGGACTCCTTAACCTCAAAATCTCATGAGTCCATTTCTCCAAGGAATGCCCTTTCAACTATCTATCCATTTATCTATCTGCCTATCTATCTATCCATCCACCTACCAGTCCATCCGTCCTATTGATTCTGTATCTCTGGAGAACCCTGACTTACATGGAGAAATAGCAGAGGATAGGACATTACAGTCATCATTTAATTTAATTTCATTTATTTCTTTATGTAATAGAGGCCATTGGAGGTTTTTGGAATTACACTTACTATAATCTAATTTCTATTTTAAGAGATCGTGACCTGTCAGGAGTAAGGATGAAAGCAGAAAAATTGGATAGGGAAGAAATATATAAATGATATTACCTCAGACTGCGATGATGCTATTGGATTAGTAGAAAATATGAGGATAGGCTGGTATCTTGAATTTATGGCTGAGCTCATTGATTTAAGAGTAGTGTATAGAGTACAAGGCATGGAAAATTATGACTTAATAGCTTCTATCTAGAAGAACTGGAAGAAGGATGGTGACATTTACCAAATAAAGAAAATGGGATAAGGGAGATGGGAATTTAGAGAATTGGAATTTGGACATATTGAATATGATTTCTCTGCTAGTGAGCCAAGTGGGAAGATAAGATAAAGATTTGAATGAACATCTATGGAGTCCAAGAGACAGTTGACACTGGGGGTATAAAATTGAGCATCATCAGCATATGAGCGGGATGAAAAGTGATTGGAATAGGTTAGATCATTCAGTGAGTGAGAGCGAGAAATACAAAAAAAAAAAAAAAAGACTCAGCCAGTATGAAACATAGTCCAGGGGGATGGCAAGGAAGCAGTACGGAAAACTAAAAAGAAAAATCTAAAAATACATGAAATAGGAAAAGTCCTAAAATTAAATTTATATGAAAGCCAAATGAGGCCATCAAGAAGCAACAAATGACCCACTGTGTCAAATACCATTCAAAGAAATAAAAGTTAACTTTAGACAATGTAGAAGTTACTGTTGGCCTTGAAATAAGATATTTCAATATAATTTGAGGAAATAACAACAACAACAAAAAAACAAGAAATAAACAGGAATATAGAGAAGTAGAAACAGAAATTCTAGCTAACTCTCAATATTTTAGATATGAGAAAGTATTTTTTTGAGCTAAAGTCTTGGCACTGGAAATGGAAAGGAAGTAAAAGTAAGGATACATCTTAAAGGGAAAGTTGTGTCTTTCATCACTGTCCAGATATGACAAGTAAAAGAAAAAGGAGTTCAAGATGATGGATGTATTGGGCCTGAATGCCTGGAAGAAAAAGAGTCCTGTTAATAAAAATGCATAGCTATCTTGTGACATCATTAACTAAAGTTCAGAATACTAGTCAAGATTCTACCTTTAGCATTACAATGATTACAAGTAATACAACAAATAGAAATAAGAAATTAAGTTTCATAATCTATATGTTCACATTATTTCAAAAATAATCAGATTAATATTGATATGATTTTTATAGTAGTATTGTTTTATAATAATTAGTTAAAATTAAATTATGCTGTATCTTTTCCTAGATGTTGTTTGTTTGTTGTGCTGAGGATAAAACTCAGGGCCTTGAGCATGCAAGGGCAAACACTGTACCATTGAGCTGAATCCCAAGCACACTAATGAGTTTTTACTCAATTAACTCCAAGTTAAACTCTAGCACTGGACTGCCCAGTGCCCAAGAGTGAATCAGAGAAAGTTAAAGATTCACAGTGGAAATCCATGAGTCAACTGAAAGTCCTCATGAACACAAAGATAAGATTTTTATTTCCCAAGAACTTTTACACTCAGGAATGCTTACTGGTTCATTAAACCACATACTAGAAGAAAAAATATGTGCAGCAACCTAATTTTAAAATTAAAATATAAAAATTGAAATAACCTCAAATGAATACTATTTAAATCGAAGTAACTAAAAGTGTTACAACAGTACTGCTCCTGTTATAAGCAAATCATGTATTTCTGGCAATGAAATTTATTCCCCAAACACAAGTATCTACTAAAGGGAAACTATATTATTTGAAGGATTAATAAATCAAAGTTTTGGAGGAAGGCAAATTCAGAATCCACATTAAAAAAAAGCTCCCAGTTAAATCACAATTATTTGATATTCCTAATGGAGTATACTTTATTGTTGATCAGGAAAAGTTGTTCCATAAGAGCTTCTAAGAGAAAAATTCAAGAAAACATGTACATAAAGCTATTATCATTCAAAATAGCAATTTATTCTATGTTTTATTTATTTTACATTTACTTTATAAATGAGAAAAATAAAATGTGAATTTTTATTTATTATGTACATCCATTATGCTTGGAGCACAGTGACCACTACTAGTGTCCAGATATAACAAAGGTAGGGTTTTGCAGTCAATCAATAATTTGTGACTGCACAAAATACCTAAGTATCCTAAGATACTAAATTAGTTGATTGTCCTGAAGGAAAAAACCACTGAACAGACTTAATATTTTATGTCCCTATGTTTAACATTCCAGATAACATTATTAATTACAATAACATACTGAAAAAATATGAAAGTAATAAGGCATTAAATAGTTATGGGGCTTTGTAATAATATTAGTAAACCAGATTAACATAATAATGGTGTAACAAGCAATGCTATGTGGAAGGGGAAATACATTGGAGTTGACTAATGGGTAACTATGGGCTTCAAGTCTTTAGTGTTGTAACTAAGTAGCTAGAAGGACTCTTTGGATGTTGCAGGGGACAAATAAAACTTACTATGTAAAAATGATCAGCTAGAGACAAGAGGAGGAAGAAGTGAGCTAGATAGACCAAAACATAGGCTGATAGCTATACTGATAGATAGACAGGTATATTACTAAATGGATAGGTAGATACACAGATAGCTAGATAATAGGTAGATTCAAGGAAACACATATTTGAATTGTGACCATTAAATGTTTATTCTATGATCATAAAATTTTTATTATAGTTGTATTCATTTCCTATTGCAGCTATAGTACATTCCCACATACTAGGAAGATGCAAGATAAACCTGTCTGTTGTGGTACAAGATTCATAGGTGAATGGATATCAATCTAAAAGAAAACCCCAAGAGAAACTGTCACAAGGAGTTTGATAAGACTGCATCGGTATCTATAATAACCACAACTAGTGAGGGTTTACTACAGGCAATGTATACGCTGGAATTTACCAGCACTATTTTGGTTTCATGAATATTTTAGCTCAAGATACTAGTCAATAACAGAAAACATGAGGAGAAAAAATTGTCTCCTTTTGTGTGTGTGTGTGTGTGTGTGTGTGTGTGTGTGTGTGTGTGTTTGTGTGTGTATCAGTAGGGATTGAACCCAGGGGCATTCTACCTCCAAGCTAGACCCTTAGTCTCCTCCCCTTTTTATTTTGAAACAGGGTCTTGCTAAGTTGTTGAGCATCTCACTAAGTTGCTGAGGCTAGCTTTGAACCTGTGATCTTCCTGTCTCAGCCTCCCAAGGCTGGAACTACAAGCATGTGCCACTGTGCCTGGTTTTGTTTCTTCTTTTAATAAATTATTCTACTTAGGTTTTCAGAGCTTCAGATATATTTGAATGCTAATCACAAAATTAATTAGACATATTTTATTGCCTTGTATTTTCTCCTTAGGGAGTAAAGGGAAAAAAACGCCTTACTGAAATAAGAACATAAATACTCATATCTCATGGGCCATATTTCATTTAATAGCATCAGAATGGCCAAACTATATCAATTGCTCAACAATTTGTTGGAATAAGTCACAAAATGTATTCTATTATTCAGAGTTGATGCGTGATAGACTTAAAAATCAAAGTTAATTTGTGTAGTTGAAGATATAGGTGCAAAGGCAAGATGAGCACTCATGAAAGGTTTCATTGAGTGACTTTTCAGGAGAGAGTTTAGCTTTGCTGGGCTCAGTTTCTTCAGTCAGTGTTAATTTCCTCAGTTTGCAAGGTTCTTCTTATTCTAGAGTCAGAATAACTTCGAAATCCAACAAGTAAGCCAATCTAAATTAGTCAGGAGCCAGGGGCTTTGAATCAAAATCTGCTGATGGATTAGAACGTAGTAGCTGAAGGATTCAGAATAGTTGTGTAAAGCTAAGAAGACAGAGGAAGGATTGGGAAAAATTAAAGTATAGTAGGCAGGAGATGACACAGAAGCAGTATACTTGCCTTGAGTGGGGTATTGAGTAGGTAACAGCAAATAAGTCATGTTTGATGACTTGGAAGGAATTGATTTTAAAAGAGCAAGTTTGTGAGATTACTAGTAATTAATTGGGCCTCCTATCAAGGACATAATTTGTTTTTATTAATAAAAATTAGAATTTCCCTCCAGCTCACCTTTTCCTAAGTATGGAAAAGTTTATGGATATAATTTTTCGTGAGAGGAAATTTATTGGAAAACGGAAACTAGATGTCTTAGTTTCATGGTAACATATTCTTTGCATATGTGATTACTTTAGCATTATTGACAATGACTAAATTTTTGAGGAGGGTTTAGGTTGAATACATAAACTGCCATATTCTGTACCAGGGGACCAGCCTTACATTGTTCTCTTTAAATACTACCTCCTTACCTCAGCAACACCATTCCACGTAGACCTGCCAATCAGAGGTCATTGGCCTCCATATAAGCATGTGATACAGTCCCATCATTTCATTCCGGGCTAGGGTTGGGCTGGCTTAGCAAGAAGAAAGAGACATGGAGCAGCCTCACTCCACTACATTTTTGTCACTTATCAACTTGCTCCTAAATGATAGTTATTTCATCATTCTGTGAAAAGCAGTGACCCAATTTGCTGACATATTGAGCTCTCTCGCCCAACCTTGTGGTCCCTGTTCCATATTACCCAGCATTCATGGCACTTGTTACTTTTGTTGTTGTTACTTTGAATAAGCATATCTATATTTTCTTTTTCTTCTTTTTGGGTTATTGAATTGTCACTGGTCACACTCCTGGCTTTATATTTTACTCATGTCATATTCATTTATTCATTCACTTATGAAATCTTCTTTGGGGCTTTTGTATTTCCTATGAAACATAATTTTACATATATATATGAAATATATATATGAAATATATATATATATATATATATTATGTGTGTGTATTGGGAATTAAAAACAGTGGTATTCTACCTCCATGCTACACCCCAAGCCCTTTTTTATTATTTAACTTAATTTTTTTTTTTTTTTTTTTTTGGCGGTACTGGGGAATGAACTCAGGGGCATTCTACCTCCGAGCTATACCCCCAGCCCTATTTTTTATTCTTTATTTTGAAACCGAGTCTCACTAAGTTGCGGAGTACCTCATTAGGTAGCTGAGGCTGGCCGCGAACCCGGATCCTCTGGTCTCAGCCTCCCGAATGCTGGGATTACAAGCGTGCACCACCACGCCTGGCTATTATTTAACTTTAAAGCAGGGTCTTGCTAAGTTGCTGAGGTGGCTTCCTGCCTCAGCCTCTCAAGTTCTGGTATTATAGATGTGTCCCATATACTTGGCTGCAACCATATATTCTCACCTGCTCTCTGACCACCATCAAGATTCTTAAGGTATTCCCTGATTTAATGTGGTTGTTAAATTCAATGCAGGAGTCTATAATAAACACCTTGATAAGATTAAGCCATACTATCCAATTAAGTCTCACTAGTAACACAAGTAAAATTGCCATCTCAAATTGCCTGCCTCCTGCCTACTGAATTTCCCTCAGTCATTTCTGACCATGAGCAAAACAGAAGGGGGCATATATATTGACATGTAAATCCCAAAGAGAATCCGCTAAAGCACTGCTGGCTATCACTACACCCTTATGCATCTAGACTGCCTCATAAAGGCAAACAACAACAACACAAATAATAGAATCCCCTTCTTATAAATCAACACTCTATATCTCACAATGTATGTACAAATAAATTGTATCTTCAAAACAATTTAATTGCTTCCATATCCAATTAATGAAACAAATATACAAAATAATATTGTATTGATAATAAAAATAAAATTAAAGATTAATATTCTTTTAGGTAGTTTTACAGTTAGTTTGTCTGAGGAAATTATCTTGAACATCAAATAAATGAGATGGAATAAAAAATACAGACCTCAAAGGATTGATTATCTTGACAAAGCATATTACCTTGGATAAGAGAAATAGTCTGTTTTATTTAAGGACTAGTGATGATAATATAACAATATCAAATGATCTGTAAGTAAACATATGATGAATATTTTAAAATGATTTACATTCACCAACTAAATAATTCACAGTTCATCATGATCTTATTCTCTAGATGTTCCTAATATCTTAATTTTACAGATAAAAAATTTATATAGCTAGAAAATAGAGAAGGTGGGATATGAACTCAGGGTGTTTGCAGAATCCAAGTGGGTAAACATTAACCACTAAGTTATCCTTCCATGGTAGATCTGCATAAAGAAGTAGAAGAAATGTGGTAAGATATCTGATAAGTAGCAGAAATCAGATCATGCATATTTAAGTTATAAAAAGAAGCCCCTGAAGAATTATAAAAAGAGGAGAGATATGATTTCATTTATATTTATGAACAAATCACTTTAGTTTCTGTATGAACTATTTTGGAAGTGCTGCCTGTTTTTGATACATTATTTAGATTAGAAAAATAATATAGTCTAAGATAATAGTGATGCAGAGAAGCTGAATAGAAAGTTGAAATTTTTTAAACTGTAAGAGTTTAGTAATGTAAAATATAATGTACAGTAACACATTAATAAAGAAACATATCAGTGATTGCTGCAAATGTGTGTGCCGTGCTCAGCATTTATTCCTGAAGACCTGAAGGCAATATGTTTTTTGTTTTGTTTTGTTTTTGTGGTAGTGATAATTGAGTCCCCAGTCAAAAAGTAGACAAGACATGGTAGTGTATACTTGTAATCCCAGTACTTGGGAGACTGGGATTGGAAGACCACAGGTTTGAGACCAGCTCCATCAATTTAGGGAGACTCTCAGCAACCTAGTGAGACACTATTTCAAATCAAGACAACAGGGCTAGGGAGAGGGTGTAGCTCTAAGGTCAAATGTCTCTAATGCTGCTGGGATTACTCCCCAATACCACACACACATCATAAATAGGATATGTATATGTATATGTATATGTATATGTATATGTATATGTATATGATGTATATGGGTGTGTGTGTGTGTGTATGTGTGTTACTGAACATTGAATCCAGAGGTGCTCTACCAATGAGCTATACCCCAGTCCTTTTCATATATTAATTTGGGGTAGGGTCTCTCTCAAATTAACTGGGAATTACTTGGGGAAATCTCTCTTCAGACCTCAGGTCAGGTTTGGTATCATGATTATACACATTCTCAGAACCTTTTACAAATCTTTCAAAATATTTGTCACTATTCTGTGTGTGTGTGTGTGTGTGTGTGTGTGTGTGTGTGTGTGTGTGTGTATTGATGAGATTGAACTCAGAGGCATTCTACCTCTGAGCTATACTCCTAGCCATATTTTTATTTTTCTATTTGGAAATAGAGCCTCAAAAAGTTGTTGGGAACTTCACTAATTTGCTGAGACTGGCCTCAAACCTGTGATTCTGCTGTCTCAGCCCCCCACATACTTGAATTATAGTACTGGGATTACAGTGAGGTATATGAGCTACCACTCCTGGCTTATCACTATTCTTTATGTGCCCATTTATATAAATCTTACATAACAGGGTTGGCAGTATGCTCAGTGGTAGAGCCTGGCATGTGTGAGGGTCTGGATTTGACGCTCAGCACTGGAAAAAAATGCCTAATATCTATAGCAACTACTCAATTATAAACTTAATGCTTAGGTTATGTATTTCTTACAAATTGCCTTGATCCAAGTGCTAGCACTTGCCAGGCCCTCAAGCGTTATTTAACAAAAGAATAAATTATTGAATAACTATTTCTATCATTCCAAGAAACAGCATTCCAGTCTATTTTGGAGCATATTCTATGACCAGAATACCCAATTCACATTTGAGGAAGTCTCTTTGTTCTTTCTAAAGAATGTTCTTACTGAAGAACAATCAACACTTCTCTACCTTCTTCTTATCATCTTAATTCCAACTTCTGGAGCTTCATGGACTAACGGTTATGTTGTTATCAACACTGAATATACAAATCTCTAAAGGAACATGCTATTTTACCCTATATTTAATTTTATCCAAGACAAGCTAATGTACTTCACGGCAGTGCTGCTAATTTTAAGATGACAAATAGGACTTACTTCTGAAAATATCCTAAATCTAAGTTAGCATTTAATTTAAGTAATATAACTACTTATATGTGCCTTTTTATTTTATAATATGATAAATCCTATTTTTTCAGTCCCTCTTTTAAAGTCATTAAATATTTCCCTCACATTTATCATTCTGATTACTCTTGGGTCTTGTGTGAGTGCAACATTATAACCAAATAAATTGAGGAAAAAGAAAAGAAGGTATGACAGCATGAGCAGAACAGATAATCATGTTTATGGTGTTGCCTGGCTAAGTTGCAAGAGTGGGGAGGGAGCTGAGGGAAAGCTCACCAAGTGCTGTGTGCACTTATGTCCCTATCACTGTGAATTACAATATGATGTGAGACTATAATGCACCAATAAAAGTATAACAAAAGGTAGGCCTTATTGGGAGGTCCTAAGGTTACTGGAGATGTGCCCAGGAAGGAGAGAGTGGCACCTTCCTTTTTCTCTCTTTGATTCCTCTTTCGGAGGTGAAAAGTTTCTCTCTGCCATGCACTCCTATTGAAATAGACTTCTTTAACACAGGACCAAAGTAATATATTGCAGTCATGCAGATTTCAAAATGCTTATAATACAAAATTAGATAACTCATAAGTCCAGTATGGATGTTCTCATTTTTTGTTAAGCATATCAAATAACTTGGAGAAGGCCAAAATATTATGATTTTGACTCAAATTTAGGTTAAAGGCTTTTAAACTTGGTTTAGTTTGTCCTAGAAAAAAGCCGTTAGTTGTATCTCCTAAACACACTGAAATCTCACCTCTAGAAGTAACCACTCCAATTTCTAAAGGGAACATATCATAACTTATTTTCCATGATATCTTATAACATTATTGAAGTCAGAATGGGATTTCTTGCATATATAGATATGTGTGTGTGTGTGTGTGTGTGTGTGTATTCATTCAATGTTTTAAAAAATATTTATGTGTTGTATTTTTATGTTGACTATTTCCCTAGAAATTTGGCATTGAAAGGAACTGCTCTGATACTTTGATCTTACTTAAAAATTACATCTAGGGCTAGGGTATAGGTCCATGTTAGAACACTTGATTAGCATGCTAGCAGCCCTGGGTTTGATTCTCAGCACTACAAGGGAAAAAAATACACACACACACACACACACACACACACACACACACACACACACACTAATAGGAAGAAATCAGAAGTGATGGCTGACTTAAATTAAGATCTATTTAATCATCTGGACACCTCAAAACTGAGATTGTTTGAGATATATGCAAGTATTAAAAGATATCATCAAAATAAACTGCTGCTATTAAGTAGGTTAAATGTACAGCCTGAGGAAATTTCACAGAACTCGCCTTTCCTGTGGTTATTTTTAAAAGTCATTTTATCTGTGTGATAACAGAAATGTCAGAGAAAGCCAGATTTGATTAAAGCGAACAACACAAAAGGAGGAGCAAATGTTCTTATTCGATTCCCTGCTGGCATTATGGAGATACCTTCATCTAAAAAGAGAGTATCTTTTAGTGCATTGGAATACCCCTTACAAAGAATAAAACTTATGGATTAGACTCTATCATAGGACACAGTGACATAGCTAGAGGCATCTGAAAGGTACATAAAAACTAACCAACCACAGAAAAAGAATGGTTTCTGGGACAATGCCAGGACAGTCCTCAGTAGCTCATCACACTCAATCCCACTCTTACTTTTAGCAAACATGCTTCATAGCATTTGAAAACAAAAACATAGCACTGTGTTTTGTGCAGCTTCAAAAACCAGCATAACTTCTTTCTATTATATTTTCAGAAACAGAAATATTAAATTCAGAAATGATGTTATCATTTATGAATTACAGTAAAGTTATGCCATAGTGCCACTTGGTGGTCCCCATATAGTAACCATGATATGAGGATGCAAATGTTTAGTGAAGACTCAATAATTTTTGATAAACTCATGTGATCTAAGACAGATGGGGAAAGATTGTGCAGATATTTTGAGAAATACAAAATATTTTGCTGATATTTTAACAAACAGCTGCTTAGATGTTTTACCCTTAGTTCATAAGTGATTTCTTATTTCGGCTGAAAGTACAGCTTCTATCTGGGGCATGGTTTTCTTATGGGAGAGGGTGAAGCTAAAAAAACTAGCACAAGGCTCTGCTAGGAACTGGCAAACTTTCACTTCTAGTAACGTTTTACTGGCAAAGCATATCACATGGCCCTTCATAAAGGAACAAGAAATAGGTTCTTCTCAAGCACGTGAGGGGAAAGGAGGGTGAGCATTTGCTAATGTGCTAATAGTTCATGCAGTCTACCACATATGCTAAGGGAACAATAGCTAGCTAAATTCCTAAGGCATGTAAACCAATATCATTCTAAAGCTTTTGGTCCATAAGTATTATAGTATTATTCACCTGAGACTATGTGACTCCAACATGAAATGAGATTCCAGCCAATAATCTGTATGCTTGTTATTAAATGCTTATCAGAAAAACAGAGAAAATACCATCAAAATGGAATATGCCTGTCAAGATTCTTAGTTCAAAGTCTGGTAAAAACTAGGCATTTCTAAACTCTATTTCTGTTCTATTGTAAGATAGTTAAAGCCTGGACTCTAATTTATTTTTTCCTTAAATGTTTTAGAAAAAATTTATGAATAAATATTCAGAAAACTTAAATGAAGAAAAAATATCTCAAATTGTAATTACACCATCACGAGGTAGCCATACTATTTCTCTTTAAGAACCTCTCTCTTAGTAAAACTGTTTTCTTTTTAAAATTTCCCCCCTAAACTTAAATGCTAATGTTTCTTGATTTGTAAGACCACTTAAGTAAGAAAATATTCAACTTTATTCCATTATATGTATTGTTAATTATATCTTAGTTTGGCATTTGGCTTTTAAACATCCCTAATCATTTTTCTTTTCTTTTTTTTTTTTTTTTTTTGCGGTATTGGGGATTGAACTCAGAGGCATTCTACCTCCGAGCTACACCCCCAGCCCTATTTTTTATTCTTTATTTTGAAACTGAGTCTCACTAAGTTGCGGAGTGCCTCACTAGGTAGCTGAGGCTGGCCGCGAACCCGGATCCTCCGGTCTCAGCCTCCCGACCTAATCATTTTTAATCAATTATTTAACATCGAGTATCTTACAGATCTCAGGACATGTTCTACAGGCTAGAATAACATAGTGAACAAAAATATTCAAATGCAGCTGGATGTGGTGGCTCACACCTGGAATCCCAGTATTGGGGGAGCTGAGATAGGAGGATTGCAGGTCTGAATCCAGCCTTTGAACTTAGAAAGACCCTCAGCAACTTCATAAGATCCTGTTTAAAACTTTAAAAAGTAAAAAAAATAAAAAGAGCTGGGGATGCAACTGGAAGAAAGAACACCTCTGTGTTCAATCCCTGGTACTCCCCCCCCAAAAAAAATAGCCAATTTTTTTTAACATCATGGAGCCTACATTTCTAAAAAAGGGGTAAGATAGATTTTAGATTTTATAGATCTCTATAGAAAGAAGAAAAAAGCACTGTGAAAGATTCATATGTTTTATATTCATAGGGAAGTCAGGGAAGGTCCGTTTGCCTTAATTAGATGAAACTTGAGAAAATATTTGAAGGCAGTGAGGGAATGAGACATTTGGACATCATGGGAAAGAGTCATCCATGTATAAGGAAGACTATGAACAAAAGCCTCAGTTTGGTGTGTTCCTGGCTAGGAAGAGTTAAGGAACAGTTAAGGAACTGTTCTAGGAACAGTTAAGCCATTAGATTGGCCAGAGTCACGACTGTGAGGGAGAAAAATGGTATGAGATGAAATGAAAGCAACAGGTGAAGTGGGTTTTCTTGAGCCTTTTAAGGAATTTGGCTTTTTACTCTAAGTGGAAACCATCTCACGATTGTAAAAGTTACAGAGGCCTGATCTGACCAATGGGTCCAAGGGACACTTTGGCTAATAGTTGTGTGAAACATTATTAGAAGATCAAAATAGAAGCAGGGAGAACAGGGAGGAGGCAATGGACTCGCCCAGACCAGAGTGTAGTGAAAGGAGGGGAGGTGGAGGTGGAAGAACAGTCAGATGCTGGAGTATTTTGAGCTAAAAACATTTGATGAAATATTGGTGATGTGTGTGGAATACAGATCAGAGATGATCCTAGAGATTTAGTTCTGCAAAACTGGAGAAAAAAAGTGTGCATCAAATTCAAATCTGCCCATTTCTACATTCTTACATATTTTATGTGAGATGAGAGATATTACTGTATCATTTTTGGGGTAATAGACTCAAGTAGTTTATTCTATCTAATGGAGAGAACAAAATTATTAATATCTTTTTTTCTTCTAGAAAATCTTGATTTCAGTATTTATTTTACTTGTACGTAAATACTTGAAAATGCTCTAATTAAAACTAATAGAACTTCATCTGAGGGGAAGGTGGATTTCCAAGGATGACAACCTTGTTTTATGAAAATAATATTTCCTGTTGTCTTTTACCCTGCCTAATGTTGCTGCCCCCTTTATTTTGCTTACCTCAATGCATTGATTTGTACTTCTAAAACAGGAATAAAGAAGATTTTATAACCCAATAGATCAATACAGAAAATGTATTTAGCTATAAGAAGATAATTATATTCTAATGCTACATTAAAAGCATTATAAGATAAAAAAACACTAAGCTCTATTATTATCAATTACTTACTATATGTTTATAACATGCAGTATTGCTGGGGATGATACGTATGGCTTCCTGCATGGTAGGCAAGTGCCCCACTACTGTGCTGTACACCCAGCTCTGCAAATGGTCTTTGAAGATATAAAACTTAAAACTAGATGAGGTTATCTAAAAGAAATAAATATAAATTGATACATTAATGTATTCCTCATATGAACTCACATTGAGGTACATATCTTAACTACTTTATTATTAGTATTTATTTATTTACTTACTTACTTATTATGTTTTGTTTTTGTTTTTTTGGTACTGGGGATTGAACCCAGGAATATTCTACCTCCAAGCTATACCCCCAACAATTTTTTTAGTTTTTAGTTTTGAAACAGGGTCTCACTAGGCGGTTGAGAGTCTTTGCTACATTGCTGAGTCTGTCTTTGAACCTGTGATCCTCCTAACTCAGTCTCCCAAGTACTGGCATTAAAGGCATATGCCACCATGCCTGGCCATTATCAGTGTTTATTCATGAGAGTTCTATTATTATCTCCATTTCACAAATGAAGAATTTGAACCTCAGATTAGAAGTCTAACTCTGATAAGATAATTGATAGAAGTTATATAAAATAGCAAATGATCTAGTATTATTTTGTACTTTAGAAAATAATTTCCACAGGTGAGACATATCATTTAAGCCTGGATCAATTAGGCAACCATCACAGAAAGAATGATTATGATATATTTCATAAGAAGTAGAGCTTTTGTGGAGCTATAAAATAATATAGTGTTAGATTTTGGGCAGTCATTAAGTCTGATATAAACTTTTTTTTTTTTTTGCGGTACTGGGGATTGAACTCAGGGGCATTCTACCTCTGAGCTATACCCCCAACCCTATTTTTTATTCTTTATTTTGAAACCGAGTCTCACTAAGTTGCGGAGTGCCTCACTAGGTAGCTGAGGCTGGCCGCAAACCCTGATCCTCCGGTCTCAGACTCCCGACTGCTGGGATTACAAGCGTGTGCCACCATGCCTGGCTTGATATAAACATTATATCAGATGGAATATGTGCATTATAATTCTATAGAAAATAAAAAGGTAGCCGGGCGTGGTGGTGCACGCTTGTAATCCCAATATTCAGGAGGCTGAGACAAGAGGATCTGGGTTCGAGGCCAGCCTCAGCTACCTACTGAGGCACTCCGCAACTTAGTGAGACTCGGTTTCAAAATAAAGAATAAAAAATAGGGCTGGGGGTATAGCTCGGAGGTAGAATGTCCCTGAATTCAATCCCCAGTACCGCCAAAAAAAAAAAAAAAAGAAAAGAAAAGAAAATGGTAAGTAATGCTTTAAATAGGTTAAATTGAAAGAAAAGACATATTAAGAAAGGAAAAAAAAATATGTAAAGGAAGGTTCAGAAGAGGTGAGCATTGCATAAGTGAGCATCACTTTGGTGACAATATAGAGACAGAAACCCCAGTAAAGGATGAAGCATATGTTCCTCTATTCTTTAATTTGCAGGAGAAAACATTTTCTGTACTTTTGGAGGAATGGACCAGTCCCTGTAGTTGAGTGCATGCACACACTGCTAAAATTCAAAATAATGATGAAAGTTGTACACAGATTGACTTAAATGGTGGGAAATTAAAACCCATGGGGAAAAACAGCCAAGCCAACTAAACTCACAAGAGGAAGTGGTTGTGCCTTGTTTTGGTGTTTATGAAGATATTTCACATGTTATGAAGTGCACAAACATATTTCAGGTGAATCAAAAGCAGCAGAATGCTGGGACCTTGTGGACATGTGACAGACTTTAAGCAGCTAAGATTGTTGGAAAGGGATGCTTGAAGATAGTAGGGTGGAAAGTGACCCAGAAAAAGTCATCTGGGCCGTGATTTTGAAGGGCATCATATATACCACATTTGGGGGTGCCCCATGGCTATGGCCTAGGAGTTCCATATTTACAAAATGTTGGGAGCTGAAGTGTTCAAGATGGGTTTATAACTGTGAGAAGATGGCTTAAAAAGGGTTAGATAGATGATAGTAAAATCCTGAAATAAAGCAAGAAATTGGAGATAAGAAAATATCGTGACCTATTCACAAATTCAAATATATTTTACTTTGATATTCAAATAGATGTTATATTGTCATGCCAGTGTGGGAATGAAGGAATAGGACTTGAGGAAAACTTTCAGGTTTCAGCTTTTGGATGTCTGACTGTTTGGGGATGCTGGAGAGACACCTAAGTTTGGAAACACAAACATGAATACAGTTTTAGACAGGGATATATGATTTAAGTTCATAAGATGTTAAATTTGAAGCTTCTACCAGACAGGTGCTTGTGTTCCTCAATAGGAACCAGTATCTGCAGTACAAGTTTTAATGGTTTGGAAAACGTGTAGAGAGTTCTTATTTGATATAATAAGAGTGATGAAAATTGTTGAATATCCTTAGTGACATTGCATAACATGAGATGTTTTAGGAGAGGGAAATTGAGAATATGATGTATTATTATTCTGCAAGGAAAATCTGATGGTGAGAGGAGTTTTAATTAATGTGCTTGAAAGCTTTATTTAATTAGTGTGTTTGAAATCTTGAGAAACCGAACTGGAATAAAAATTGTGGAGGTGCCGAGAATGCAAATGGAAGGAAATAAGACCCCGTTAACTGTGAGTGCAGATCACAACAGAAGTATTGGTTGTAAAAGACATCACCTGATAGCTGGCAAGCAGACCATGCAAATATTTGGTGACCTACATGGATAAAGTGGAGAGTTGTGTTTTAGTTTTATTACTTATTATTTACTAGTGTCTGCTCTGCACTGGTTGGGGATGGGGAGGACATGGGGCTCTCATTGTGTCTACTTTACCTTTGCTTTTCATAGTACTTAAGATATTTGCCAAGTCTACTCAAGGAGTAATATAAGAGCTGGAATTTCAACACATATCTAATTTGAGCATGGTGGTGCATATCTGTAATTACAGTACTTTGGAGGCTGAGATAGGAGGATCCTAGGCTCGAGGCCAGCATCAGCAACTTAAGGAGATCCTCAGCAACTTAGTGAAATCCTGTTTCAAAATGAAAAATTAAAAGAGGGCTGGGGGTGTAGCTCAGAAGTAGAATGACCCTGGATTCAATCTCCAGTACCAAAAGAATCCAAAACTAAAACCAAACAAAAGGCATATAGTTGTGATTCTGGAACTTTTCTTGATTATTTTTGTAGAGTAATTTGCAAAATAAATGTAAGATATAAAGCAGAATAAAGTCAAGCAATATGACAAGAGAAAAGGAAGAATGAAATGAAGAAGATAGAGAAGGGATAAGGCTTAATGCAAACATTTTTTTTTTCTCTAATCAGAAAATAAATGACAGTAGGAGTTGTCATGACCTTTGGCCAAATAAAGAAAAAAACATATTCAGGCATACAGGTAACACACATAAATATTTAGTAAGTCTTGCATAGAGATATATAAATACATTTCATTTTCTGTTTTATTTGATTGATGGTGATTTGCCTCAGGAAAGATTCTGGGAATTTGCAGTCCTCTGTAATTTTTCTTTGTCCATTAATAGATCTTCAAATTAACTCTGAAAGATAATAGACAGAAGGAAAAATTAGTCTCTAAAATGATTATGACTTGAAAATAAGTTACTTGTTTGTATAGATACAGTTATAGGCAAGAAATGCATTTCTTGTCATCTTTTACTCAAAATTTCAGCAGATTTAATAATGTCAGTAATCCAGTCTTCTTAAACCTATTCCTTTCACTGTTCCATTTATAATCTTTAGGAGCTATGTGTGAATTTCACAAGGATTTAAAATTCTGTCTTCTGAAGATGAGGGCATATAGTATATTATTGAAAATAATAAAAAAAACCTCTGAAAGCTGTACATTTAATGTAGTTTCACCACAGGACTTATTCAAAGGCTCTATTCAAAATAGACATTTCTCAATTAAGTAACCATGTGGATAAACATTATCCTAGTTTGTAGATAAGAATATTGAATGACAGAGAGTAAATAATTTCTCTAATTCCATTTCATCCATTACTTATAAAGGTGTAAGATCACTTTTAATATATAACCATCCAGATTGAAATGCAATGCTTCCAAAAAAGTTAATATCTGTGACTATCATAGTACATTCAGCACTGTCCAGAAAGGAACTCTAAACATTGTAAGTTACTTGAGGAAAAATGGAATTGGCTGAAAAATTAGAATTGAGAAAAAATGAAAAAATGAGGGAAGAATATTTTAATGGCCCTCAGCAATGTGTAATTGGGTGTGTTGTGAGAAAAAGTAGGATATGTTTAGCCTAGAAAAAAAAGCCCTAGAGTTTGCCTTAACTCCAAACAAAAGTAAGAACGTCTTTGAGATGAGTTGTCTATTCAGTAGATGTAAGGTTATCTGGAACATTATTTCTCCTTTTCTCTCTACAAAATAATTGAATTATCGCAAATGTCAGGAGATTTCTGTTTTATCCAAGGCAAGGTACAAGCCATTCCTGTTAATCAAATGAATACAGAAGTCACTACAATTTGGAGAAAATCATGTTATATGTCATGGAGAATTAGTATCTGATAATTATGTTGAAATGTCAGCCTCTATTTGTGGCAGATGAGGGAGTAAATGTATTACTGTTCAATTTGGAGGCATGCTGTCCTTTAATCTCTAGATATGGAATACACAAATTATATTTTACAAACGTAATTTTGCTCAAAGAAGACACAGCCCAAATTAAACCACTCTCTGAACAACCTTTTATGAAAATATCGATCTGGGTAAGAAAAAATCAGAATAGAAAAAAAGAATGGAATAACACAAACAAAACCACAGAAGCGTCTAGTACAAGTATACTTCAAAACAGACATAGAATAATAATTTTAATTGAGAAAAATGATGTAAAATAGGTCTCATTGCCACCAATGAAAACTGGTATGTAAATAAAATGATCTTAAGTAAAGTATAAAGAAGGAAGACTCCAATAGAATGAATTAGGCTAATTCTATGAATAACCCATGTATTATTTGATTTCAATTCATTTGTGTACTACTATGTTTGACATTTTGTCCCCCAGTGTTCTGGTCTTCAGTGTGAGCAGTGACAGAACATTTAGGGGAAGAGGTCAAATGAACTTGACCCTGGGTCATTGATTGTGCTGACCTCAGAAGCAAACACTGGTATCCTAGAGTGATTATTGAGAGAGTGAGTTGTTATAAAATAATGACCCTGACACCCAAATCTCTTTCTAGCTTCTTGTTTGGTGATGTGATACTTTCTCTCAGATGTTCTCCTGTGAAGAAGCCTTCACCAATACCAAGATGACATAAGCACTATGGCCTGTACTCTTCAGAACCGTGAGTTAAAAAAAAAAAAAAAAATCTTTCCTTTATAAGTTATTGTTTTAGTAATAAAAATGGACTAATAAATACATTACTATATGCAGATATATGTGCGATCTCTGTACCTAAATGTCATGCTAATCACTACTCATTGATAGGTGCCATATCTCCGTATAATATTTTGGTCAACTATTATAATTTCCAAGTCACCTTCAAGTATTAAACTTGTTAAAATTAGATATAGAATTTCCTCTAAAGAGCTCATTTATTAATATTCAGGGTTTATATAGTTAAATCATGAGAGATACAATCTTAACAGTGGATAAATCCATTATTTATTTGGGTAGTGGCCCAGGCTGGTAGGGTGTGGCTGGATAAGGTGAATCCCTAGAGCTGTGGCCTTAGGGATTACACATGGTTTCTCCTCCCCTCATTCTCCTGCTTCTGGCCTCTGTGATCCCTGGCCTCATATAGACTGAACCCTAAAATCTCCAAGGAAAACCGTGAGCAAATAAATCTTCCTTTCTCTAAGTTGTCTGGTCAGTTCTTTGGATTATATCTGTGAGAATGCTAAGGCAGAAATTCATCGTATGTAAACTAAAAGCTCACATAAAATTTACACACACACACACACACACACACACACACACACAGACATACATGCTTTTACTAATCACTGCTTCAAATAGAACCACTCGAATGGGTAGATTTTGTGTTCCTCCTTTGGATTAAATTCTGGGCATGTTTGGTTTATTCCTACTTTCCTTTCTGCCTGCAATAATTTCATAGTTGATGTATATTTGGAATGAAAAAAAATTCTACTGTTAGAGGCATGTTTCCTAGTAAATACAAAATGACCATTGATAACCTCTATATGACTATTTTTGAATTCCCAGCTGCTTTGTGGGGTATGTGTGCCAAGTGTTTGTATTTTGGGAAGGAAAGGTATACACTTCCCTGAAGTAGAAAATATGTTCCTGCAAGACCTCTTAGAAACAATGCTGGTAAATGATTTAAGAATGCTATTTTCCATAGAATCCAAGTGACCCACTAGAAATCATACAACATAGCTCTGCCAAATGAGAAGAAGGCAGGCTACTTGATTATCATTGCTTTGCAGTTGTCTTTACAGGACACCAGTAGGTGAAAGTCTAGGTCTTGTCCAATAGGAAAATAGGGTCCTAATCTTATCTACATTGTGGAGATTCTCAGGCTTTACAAATTATTCCCAGCTATCTTTCATTAAGCTTTTTAGAAAAATAGACTTTGCTTTTCATCTGGGAGAATTTGTAGGTGTTAACAAGTTGTATCCTAATCTATAAAATCAGCAACACTATATATCTGATGAATCCAAGAGGAATAAATTTTATTAGTACACAGATATGTATAAGAGAAAATAAAATATTAGAATAGAATTAGCAATATGGAATCAGAAAATTAATAAGGTAAAAATATAAAGTAAAATAAAATTGTTTATGACTTGAAAAGTAGAGAAATTTTATAGTAAGGCAATATGTTAACTTAGCTTTGAAGAAATAAATTTGTCTCCCAGATTCAATTAATTCACCATAAACTGGAATTAACAAACTTTTTCTGTAAAAAATGCTACAGCAAATAGTTGAGATTTCATGGGCCACATATGATCTCAGTCACAGAATGTTCTTTATTTTTCTTAACATTTCTTATAAAATACACATAAATCAATAAATTCCTATCTTGAAGGCCTTATGAAAATAGGCCACCGAGAGGATTTGTCACATGAGCCAAGCACAGTTAATATCTCCTATACCTGAGAAAATGTAAGAAACTATCAGTTGATGCATTATGTAAAGAATAAGAGAAAAATGGTTTATGTATTTTTAATAAAATTGATATTATATTCACTTACATTGTCACCATGAGCACTGTGGGGAGAAATTTATTCTTCAATGAAATGCAGGCCTCACTGTGCAGAGTAATGCCCTTCTTCATTGTCTGATTCTTATTCTATGGAAGCTCTGATAAACACTGTGATTTGATGTGCAAATTAATTATGTCTGGTAGAAAAAAAAAGATCTTGGTCTCCAGGCTCCTCAAAAAAAAAAAAAAAAAAAAAAAAAAAAAAAAAAAAAAAAAAAAAAAAAAAAAAAAAAAAAAAAAAAAAGAAAGAAAAAAGAAAAAAAGTAAAACAATATTTTTTTCTCTTTTTTCACCTTCATTGCAATATTCCAGCCCAATAAATGCATTTGTCCTTTGGTGTCTCCCTGTAGCTGTCTTTAGCATAACATTCTTATTTAATTCATTGAAGTCTTTGAAGAACATATTCACTATTTGTAGTTTTAAACTTCTTCTATGTATTAAATGAAGATAATTCCAGTAGTAAAATCCTAATATATCAACTTCCAGCATATCTAACCTTGTGATTTCTAACATGGGAGATTGACTTAAATAAGAAATTCTGATATTAAATAAAGTAAGCACAATGCCCAAGCCAGTGCTTACCTTATTTCTTTCATTGATTCATTTTCAAATATTCTGCTTCCATGAAAGAAATTCCAGGAGGGAGCAGTAAGGAGGTGGAATTCCTGGATTGAAATGGAGTTTCTGCTCTTCTCCATTACTACTGTTTAGGTCACTAGAAAGAGTTAAAGACCCTTTCCTTTTTCAACTCTACAGATAATTCTGGAGCTGACAAGCTCAGTAATCTGGAAATGTGTGGGCTTTTATGGTGTTTATGGGACCAGGTAAAGAGGCAACGTGTCCTGAAGGAAGAGAGGATGAGGAGGAATATAAGGATATGTTAGGGATAGATTCCAGGGTTCAAGCCATAGATTCCAGGAGTCTGCATGGTAAGATTTGCTTGGTGCCTGGATGATTCTGGAGTTTGTGGTAACAAACAGCACAATGAGCTCTTAGAAAGACAGCCAGGCAGTCTCTCTGACATTTGGTTACTCATATTTTTGGAATTCTGGGGTGGAGATTCTGTTCAGTGACTCTTCCGGTCACCATTAGAATCCAGTTTCACACATTTCTGTGTTTGAAAGTCCACAAGTCCACAGTGTAGTGTTTTCTTTTCTTTCTTTCTTTCTTTTTTTTTTTTGCAGTACTGGGGATTGAACTGAACTCAGGGGCATTCTACCTCTAAGCTATACCCACAGCCCTATTTTTTATTCTTTATTTTGAAACCAAGTCTCACTAAGTTGCGGAGTGCCTCACTAGGTAGCTGAGGCTGGCCGCAAACCTGGATCCTCCGGTCTCAGCCTCCCGAATGCTGGGATTACAAGCATGTGCCACCACGCCCAGCTTAGTGTTTTCTTAAAAGCACAAAATCTAGAATCTGACTTACTGGTTTTGTGTCTCAGCTCTGAGAGACTGAATACACAGACAACTGCCAGACCACAAATGAAAGTTGGGTTCTGATGCCCAGTCTGTAGACACAAGCTAGGAAGACAATACACCACTCCAGCAGCAAGGTCTCCAGGAAATTAAACCCCAACCTATGCCAAAGTCAGCCCCAAAGAGACAGGACTCCATCAACAGCTAACAGCTTCCCTAATAATTGCCTCTGTTTCCAACCTGGAACCCACCAGAAAAAGTCAAATGTCTTTCTCACACGGGATACCCTAGTTTTAGTTAAGACCATCTCCACCTTCTCCACACCAATATCTCTTTGATCAGGGAATATTTGTAGCCTTTCGTTTTTTTCACACTTTTTAAGATTTTCCACTTTTTTTGTCTCCCTCAAAATCTTCACAAATGAAAGCGATTGCCAAAGCAATCTCTGCATAAATAGATTTTCTTTGTTCTCATTTGTGTTTCCTTCCTTCATTTTGTTAAACTGAATTAAATTTGGTCCAAAAGGCCCTCTTTACTTGAGTGATAAAATTTATCCTAAAGCAGCCTTGATATATAGGAACTACAACAAAGCTTAATGGGCAAGTAAGTTGTAACCTAACTCAAGAGTATTGTAACTAGGCAACTGAGCCTCAGCCAATCACAGTGGTCAGTCTCTCAGTCAGGTCCAGGCTGACTGCTGCCAAATTAAGGCCAAATAAAGCAAAGGAGGAGCTGTACATCAGGAAATGTCTGCAGGTTATTTCATGTCCTTCTGGTTATAAAAATAGCTCACCACCTTTGTAAAGAGAGAACTCTGAACCATCTTTAATCTGGAATACTGACACACTATAGGGCAGTTTCCTTCTGTGTTACATTTAACAGATGTCACATTTTCTTTTAATAATTTCTATGTATCTCTTTCCATTTAGTAGTGGTACTACTTTGAAAATATGGTTAGTGAAAAACAAATATTCTTACCCATGGGAATCATCAATCTAAACTTAGTCTAAATGGAACTATTGACTTCTACCACTTTAATCTTTTCTTCTCACATATACACAATTTCTACCCACCCGACCCAAACACCTGTTTATTCCCCCATTCTTCACCATTTTGGTAATTTGTACAATTTTCTAGATTATTTTAATGTCCAGTGTTAAATTTCTATACTCAAAATTGTTAAGCATAGAAAATAGTATATTTCTGAATTGTTTGTTTTATTAAGCCTTCCCTCTATCTGCCTGTGGCTACTTAATATTTGAAAACACTCTATGCATATACCCTTACCAAATAAGAGGAATGATTGATTGCCATTTGAAAGACTGGGTAGCCACATTGTGAAGGCTGGAATTCTACAAGCATTCCAACTGTGTGTTTTTTATTAGCACTGGTGCTTTGCTATTTAGATAGGGAGTGTTAATTTTTTTTTTTTTTTTTTTGCGGTACTAGGGATTGGACTCAGGGGCGTTCTACCTCCGAGCTACACCCCCAGCCCTAGTTTTTATTCTTTATTTTGAAACCGGGTCTCACTAAGTTTCGGGGTGCCTCACTAAGTAGCTGAGGCTGACCGCGAACCCGGATCCTCCGGTCTCAGCCTCCCAAATGCTGGGATTACAAGCGTGCGCCACCACGCCCGGCTTAAAATAGTATTTTACTGATTAAAAGAGTGTGTTATTTAAAAAAATTCTAGATTGGTTAGCAATATTGTACAAATACCTGTGCTCTGACCTGAATGGATTTAAGAATTAGTATTCTAGTAACTATCACTCATGGTCTTTGTTGAGTGTTCTTTTTACTTTTTAGAAGTTTTTTTTTTTTTTTTTTTCATCTTTACTAAGGGCATTGAATAACACAAATTAAAAATTTGATGTTTTTGTATAATACTTTTTATAGACAGTGATTCTTTATTATGAAATTTATTCATTTATTTTTGTGTGTGCTACCAGGGATTGAACCCAGAGCCATTCTATCTTTGGGCTATACCCCCAGCCCTATTTTATTTTTATTTTAAAACAGAGCCTTCAAAGATCTCGCTAAGTTGCTGAAACTGACTGTAAACCTGCAATCTTCCTGTCTCAGCCTCTCAAATACTGAGATTTGTACAAGACTACACCACCATGCCTGGCTATGGAAATTTTTTACATTTGCTTAAATTGTTCTTAGTAATACGTTTTTGTTTTTACATGTATTTCTCTAAAATGTCTTCTGTTGCTAAATGTTGAGGCCTGTGAGGACAAATATAAACTAAAAATAAGAGCCTTAATTCTCTGTATTGAAAAAAAAAGAGAAAAGATAAGTGAAGCGATTTTTCTCCGCTATTTTTTCTTAGAAAATTTATCTTAGTACATGTGCAATTGTAAATAATTTCTTCTGTCTTCAAAACATATACACTAGATATGTTTTGAAACTAGATACAATTTTTGTCAGTTTTATGACCTGGAAATGTCTTTCTCAAGGATTTGAGAACTAGTTCCTTGGAATGTAAGTAGCAAAAGAAATGGCACCTTTTTCTCCCAGGTTCTTCAGAAGAGTGGGAGACCTTAGAGTATTCTTTGTGCCAACGTGTAAATCTGCCTCCTGTCATACATATAGTCATAAAAATTTTGCTTTTTTCTTTCTGCAAAAAGCAAATATGCTAATATGGATGGTCAGCCTAATTATCAGGTAGAGTTAGGGTGTATCACATGCAATACGTGCTGCTGTCAAATCCTGTGACTTAAAGGATAATGATTGCGCACATTGAAAACATCTATGTGAGGAAAAGTATCTGTGTGACTATTCAAAAAAGTCAGATCCATCTTTTCCATTTCTTAGTCGACTTCCCATGATACGCATTGCATTCTGATTTAAAATGCTTTGTGTGTTCTTTCTCTCCTACCTTTGTGGAATAGGTTTTCAATTGGAAAAATATTTGGTTTCAATTATATCTCCACAACAGGCACAAGTGAAAGATTTATTATTAACTAAATTAACAAAGCTAATTTACTATTTACTACATAATTTTTTGGCAATTGCAAATAAGATCTCTTTTACATTGGTAATTACTAATTACATTGGTTTGAATTAGTAATTACTAATTAATTATTACTAATATATATTGAATTTTATTATATATAAGAATTTTATTATATATAATGAATTTTATTATATAAAAGAATTTTATTGACTTTTGGATGTTTATCTAGTCAACTTATATTGATGAGCTACTTCACATGTTTTTACCAATATTGTTACATATATCATTTAGTTCACAATAGTAATCTTATGTATGACTGCTAGTGTGTTTATAGTGGGAATGCAAAAAAATCCTTATTATCTTTTTCAAATTGTATTTTGTTGAAATACTGGATCCAGGAGGGCATACAGTCCTAGGCATTCCTTATTCTTTTTAATCAACACTGAGCATTTTTCTTGGAGACCTTGATCTATTCCTTTAATTTTGTCCCAACTAGTAGGTTTATTTCCAATGGATTTTTATCTTTTTAAAACCATTCTTTGGTTCTCTATCTTGGGTAATTTAGTGGTTGAGTTCTACCCAGGGTTCATAAACAATGGGTACTGTCAAGTTTAAGTTTCTTGCCTGAAAACATGGTGATGAGTACTATTTTTGTTTCCCTTGTCTACTTTCCACAGCCTTAAAGAGGGCTGGGGACTTTTCTTCTGCTGTGAGCTGAATATTTTGCAACTTACACCTTTCCAAAGTTGGATCATGAATCTGAAATACATTTCTTATTAGATTCAGAAATCTATCAGGATCTTTCCCCAATCCCTTGGTATTTCTTTTCATGTGTATATGTCAGAGGTAGTGAAATAAGTTGATTACACATTGCATTTTTTCTGGTTTCCCTTATTCTGATAGAAGGTCAAATACATTCTGAACATATGGAATCCTATCACATTTCTTTAGTCTTTTGCAATGCAAATATAGTTGTAGATGGTGTTAAAATTTAAAAATCCATAAGTGGGCTGGGGCATACTTCTCCACTCCCAACTACTATTGGGGTCAGGTGGTATTAGAGAAAGCAATTAGTTGACTACAGGTAAGTGGATGGTAACTAAGTGACTTTCAATGTTAGAATATACATCTCAATCGCCTCTTCTCATATATGGCATTTGAGGACTGACTATTCATATCTTTGAGGTCTTTGTTAGAGTTTGGAACCAATTCCCTAATGAAAGGTTTTGATGGTTGGTTGGCACATTACCTTACACTAATGAGGTTCCCTACTAATCCTTGAGTTGTCTGACCAGGTGACAAGCTGATAGAGTGGCCTATCACTAGCCTATCGCTGAGTAGGTCTGAAATATAATGTATCAGGGACACAATTAATAATTGTTAGAGTCATTTCATCTGTGCAAATATAGTCATTATTTCAAATTACCTCTTGTCATAGAAAGAAACCTTAAAAGTCAAGTTGTACTTGAGACCCAGGAAACAATGGACATTGAATGGGTATTTTATTTGTATATTTTTGTTAGATTACACTTACCCTCTTTTGATATGTAACAAAGATAACTATAACCCTCTCTGACTAGAAGACCCAGGCAAAACATATGCTAACATTTTTTAACTAAAAGGTGTGCTCATTACCATATAAGCCAATTTGTATAAAATTCCTTGGGAGATCTTATCATGTAGAAATAACATATAATTTATACTCAATGGTTACACACATAAATGTGTGTATGTGTGTGTGTGTAAGAAATTCCAAAGCTATCCTCAAAGTGACTTCCATTTTGTGTCTCTACCTGTAATGGATGTGTTTCTTTTTCTTTACGTCCTTGCCAGTATCTGGTGCTGCTTTAAAAAAAAAAAAAAAAAAAAAAAAACTGTAATAATTTTAGCCATTGTAATAGATGTGCAGTTGTAATTTATTGATTTGCAATTTCCTAATGATAAATGATTTAGACTTGTGTTTTTAATTATGAAAAAGAATTATTAATTGTAAAAACTTATAAAAAAACTGTATCCCTATATCCTTTATCCAGCTACTAGAAATGTTTTGTTTTGTTTAGTTATTTGTCTAAGGTAATATGGTTAAAATTGTAGGTGAAAGAATAGGGAGAAATTAACTTCATAACTATATAATAGCCTATTTTTTATAATGCCAAGATCTTAAAAATAATTTCTCTAGAGTTTATCTTGTGAATTATACTGAATTAACAATTCCACAATGATTAACAGATGACTACTTTTTAAAATGTGCTCTATACAAATTATACTAAATCAATAAAGTTATCATTTCTTAATGAAATACAGATTAGATTCTTTAAAGAGTAATTTCTTAAATTCAATTTTGACTATTTACTGAAATTACAGATAGATCTGTGTTAATTGAAATTACCACCAATGGTAGCAAGAAAGAAAATAAAGAATTATTTGATGTTCTAAATAGCGGGTAGATGCTTTTTAGCATTGGATTCCTTCTATGGTGAGTATATTCACTACAACTTTAGCACTTTATTTTTCTAAATTATTTTTCTAAATTATTAATGAATCTTTAGTAGAAGTAATTAATAATGCTGTATTAACAATTATTTTATGATAGACTTGGTCAAAGGCTTGACAAAAATAAACAAATACAGACCCGAAAATCTGTTCTTATTGTAATAAGCATTTTTGATTCCAAACTTTAGAGAATAATATTGGTAAAGATTTATTGGAATAACATGTAGAAATGAGTCTTCATAGGATACGGTGTTATAGAGAATTAATTAATGTTAATTCCACAGTAAAGACTTCTAAATTTAGTTAAGAATAAAATAATTAAAAACTTGAAAATAAGTCAAAGAGAGAATATCAAATTACTGTCTATCATAAGGGGCTTTATTTATAAATTTTCCATAGAATTATTTAATTTTTGGAGGATAATTTTTGGTCATTTGCCATTTATTAGAATTAATATAATATAAGGACTCTCATTAAATTTTAGATTTATGTCTGATAAGAAATGTAACTCCAGAAGGATATGATTTTCCCCAAAATTTGATAGTTATAGTCAAACAGCTTACGAAATTTTTTCATCGGTATTTATTTACATCAACATAATATTTAAATATTATTTCCACATTATCAATAAATATAGTATTGTTAGTGTAAATGTTTTGAAGTTCATTGAGACAAAGTATCTAATCCTTTTTGTTGTTGTTGTTTGTTTATTAATTTAGCAGGATGTGGTGGAGCATGCCTGTAATTCCAGTACTTGGGAGGCTGAGACAGGAAGATCTCAGGTTTGAGGTCAGAACATGGTAACTTAGATACTGTTTCCAAATAAAAAATAAAATAGGGTTGAGGGTGTAGATCATAGGTAGAATATCCCTGGGTTCAATCCCTAGACCCACACATAAAAATATACATATTACCTCAATATTATAAAAGTTTAAACATATTTTCAATAATCAAGTGGGTTTTACATTTCTTATTTTATTTGTATAGTTATATTCTATGTCTATAGAATAGTTTATTTATTTATTTAGTCATTTATTTTTGTGGTATTGGAGATTGAACCCAGGGACATTCTACCTCCAAGCTATACCTCCAGCTATGATACTTTTTATTCTTCATTTTTAAACAGGGTCTCACTAAGTTGCGAAGGGCCTTACTAACTAGCTGAGGCTGGCCACAAACCTTCAATCCTCCTCTCTGAGCCTCCCAAGTGTGCACCACCACACATGGCTTTTGTAATTTATTTGAAGAAATTAGTTATATGTTAAAGATATTTACCATTTTGAAGCGTATATTGTAAGTACTTCCTTCTAGAGATCATTTTATATTTAAAAACTATGTTCTTATTCAATAGAAGATATTCTGATTTACTTCCTATTGCTCAAAATTGTCACTCTGTGTTTTAGAAATGCCTTTATATGTAATGCCTAATTTTAAAATTTTATTTTAGCGTGGCCATTAAAATTCTTATATCATTTTTTTTCTGTAATATATTTTCTGCATAGTATTATTTAGGGAAAGTCTTTTCAGCTGACCAGACAATCATACCAGCAGCCTTAAATGAGTAATTTTTCAAAAAATTAATTGCATATTGATTCATATACAAGACAGAATTTCTTTTTATGCATATATATGTTTCTGGAATATGCTCTTTTATACTATTTAATATCCTATATTATTGAAAACCAAAACCCTTCCATATTAGAAATTATATCTTTTTTATCATAAGCAAAGATCAGTTGGAAGTTATAAATTAATCAGCTTGGCAATTAGCAAGAAACTGGAGAGACTATCATACCTCAATTTCTCCTTTGTTTTATGATATTTTTTCTTTTTTTTTTTCTTCTCTTTTCTTTCATTTTTTATGATACTGGGTGTCACAGGAGAAAGGATGATTCTGTGAAGGGTCCAGAAATGTTCTCAGTGAAGGAGAGAGGGGAACTAGATCAGATGGAAAAGAAATTCAGCACCTTCCAGTTAGAAACAGAGATTTATTTAAGAAAGGAAGAAACACACATTCAAGGAGAATGTAGGCTATCTCCAGAGTGAAAGAGATTCCATTTGGGGGTACGTGGCTCTTCTTTTAAAGGAGAGTTTTCTTCGGGATGGATAAGAGGAGGTGTGTGAGAATGACATCAGTCTGGCATTCACAGATGATTTATGGCTTTTGGGGCATTTGCAGGGTCCTGATGGGACCTTCACTGTCTTATCAATAGGTATTTCTTTTGTTTAGATTATCAGGGAAGGTTAATAGTGCCCAAGAAGATTGCTCTTTTCTGTGACCTCTGTCCTTTGACCAACAAATATCTCTTCTGCTTTAATATTCCCAGGTTAGATAATTAACATTTCCAGGTATTGTGTAAGTGAGTGAATTGTCAGTATTATGTCTAGCCACCTTTCTGGATCTTTTGTATGGACAATATTGTCTGAGCAATAAATAGATACCTCTCTGAGGATAGTGAACAGTGTTCAGGGTAATTATTAAAGACTTGTAAATTTCTCAGAAACCTTGATGTAACAGGCCTGGTTGAAGATTAAGGGTATGGGAGAATTTTGCCACAGTCTTCCATATTAAAGTTCCTATTGCACCTTGTTTTATCTTGGGAGTCAGCCAGGGAAGACTTCCGGGAGTCCCAAAAATGAGTGCTCTGACTGCGGATTGCAGTGAGCCTCTCCGGCCATGTTGCAACCCTAAGGATATGTCCCAAGCACAAGCCCAGCTCTGTCACAAAGTAACACAGACCCAGGAGATGACCAAAACACCATCAGTCATCTTGTGACTACTTAACTGAGGTCATTTTTCCATACCTTCTCCTACCTATCTCTCACAAAAGTCTCCTATAAGAGTCATGAACCCCCAAAGAGGTCTTTCTCCCTCACTCTGGAGATGGTCCCCAATCACCCTAGAATGTGAGTTTTTTTGTTTTTTTTTTTACTTTGCTAAATAAACCTGTCTGTACCTCTACTTTTTTTGTCTTGAAAATTCTTTTCCAACTCGAAGTCCATGCCACCGGTCATATTTTCTTTGTTTCCCGCTTTATGTCTCCTTTCTCCCTATTTCTTTCATTTTCTCCATTCTCATGGGAACTGAGCTCAGGGGCATTCTACCTCTGAGCTGCACCTCCAGTCCTTTGTATGTTTAATTTTAAAAAGGATTCTATGTTACCACATGCTGGCCTCAAACTTGTGATCCTACTGTCTCATCTTCCCAAGTACTGGAATTACTGGCATGGACCACTGAATTGGGCTTGGTTTCATTTTTATACTTTAGTATTGTAATAGAGAGTTAGAAGCTGCTTTTGCTAAAAGCACTAACTCCTCTTGATTCTGAATGTTCATTGGGTAACTCTTTCCTTCTCTATCATAACTTTGGTCAAATTCATGCTCAGGTACACATATTAGTCATTTAACGCATGTTCATTTGAGGTTGAAAATTTTCTCCTTTAAGGCTTAAAACACAAAAATAAGAGTAACTAAGATATCTTCAATATTTTCTGGGAAATCTTAATAGATTGGCAATTGCCAGTTTTTATACTATCCTGTCCAGACCACCAGAGTGGCACCTAGCAGTTCCAATCATTGCCCTAAACTTGAAGGTCAAACTCCATCTTGTCTTTTTGACCTGACCTTTCTTTGAGTTCTTCTTTCCTGCACCCCTTGGATTCTAAAAATCAAAAGGTTGATTAATAAACATCCTGTAACAAGAGCTAAAACTATCCCTAGGCAGCAGCTAGGTACAAATATGTATTTGTGTCTATCTGTTTAATTGTTTTTACCACTCCCCCATATGCCTAACAGTTTGTTTTAAATTTTTGTTTACTGAAATGTCTGTGTACAGTCTGTGTGTTATTTTGGGGTGTAGAAGGGGGCAGAAAAGAAATTGTGAATAATTGCATGCTTTTGTCCATGTCAGAATTTCATAAGTAGTACCAGTCATTAACAAACTGAAAAGAAAGATGAGGGAAATAGAATAGCTTTATAATAGAGAAACCAGACAAACAGTACTATAACCAGGTGATCCAAGTTATCATCGACACTAAAGTCATATTAGTGATACCTATATTTGATATGAATTAAAACTGAAAATTTATCTCATGATATTTCTCCTCAAAACATATATCCTGAGTATAACATAAGAGAAAGCATTGGGAAAAATTCCAGCTAATGGACATTCTGAAAAATCTTGACAAGAGCTCCTTAAATATGTCAGAATCTGAAAAACAAAACAAAGCCGGGCGTGGTGGCACATGCTTGTAATCCCAGTATTTGGGAGGCTGAGATCAGAGGATCAGGTTTGTGGTCAGCCTCAGTTACTTATAATGAGGCCCTTCTCAACCTAGTGAGACCATTTTTCAAATTAAAATAATTAAAAAATAAGACTGGGGGTGTAGCTTGGAGGTAGAATGCCCCTGGGTTCAATCTCCAGTACTGCAAAACAAACAAACAAACAAAACAAAAAATGATAAGAAATTTTTACAATATAGAGGAACTTAAAGAAATACCCTGACTAATGCAATGTCCTATCATGAATGATAGGAGAGCAAACTTGATTCATACTAAATAAAATCAATGTTAGGTGAAAAAACTAAGAAAATCTAAATAAAATATGGTAATTAATACTACCCTGTTTGCTCATTAACTATAGCAAATGTATCATACTATTACAAGAAGTTAAAATTGGAAGTTTCTGTACTATGTCATTTTTCTGTATATCTAAATTACTTCTATACTAAAGGAGTCTCCTTAAAGAGAGAAAAAATAATATTAAAACTCATTTCAACTATTTTATGAAGACAGAATTAATACCAACTTTACTTGTAAGTGGAATATGAAATTATGAAATTGGCTACTTTATGTCCATTTTTGAGTGGCAATAAAAATCCAAACTAATTAGAAATGCCAACTGGGTATTCTGTGCCAAAAACTTCCTTGGAGTTTTGTGATTCTTTGGCTTAGTGAATCTTTCTAATTAACTTCATGTAGACGACTTCCTAATCTATGTCTCTTCAGCACTGTCTTGATATACAGTATCCAAAACCATTTCCTTCTCTCGCAAACTTTCTCATAAGTTTACTTATCAGATATTTGCACAACATTTATGTGGTAGCAAATTCACATATCACTATAATCCACCATTTTATCCAAATGGATTAGTTGTTCCTCCTTCCCCACTATATAAAAATAAAAAAGTTCCTTTCAAAACTTCTCCATGTTTTCTGCATCAGGGTTATCTTAAACCTACTCTTCAAATCATATATGTAGAGAGATAATTATATTGACTCTCCTGTTCGAATTTTTATGTATTTCATTATTACATCTTATTCAAAGTCCTGTGTGTGTTCTCTAGCTACTGATACTCTCTTTAGTGACATCAGTGACCCAGTTTACTCTACCTTTAATATAGTTTCAACCTTCATCATGGCATCCTCTGCACAAATAGCCTTCTAGGGCTCCCTGTTTCCATGCAAAGCAAGGAACTTCTGATCATAGCATTCAAGGTCTCTCATATTGTGACCTCAAACTATTAACCATATCATCTATTTTCCATTACACAAGTTTTACACTATGAAATTTAACACTGTGTTATCAGATGAATCTATTGTTTGCATTCCGGCCAGTATGACTTTTTTCTGTCCTTTACTTTCACAGCAAATCCCTTCTCCTGAAAATATTTTCTTCTACTCCCATGCTTTCTGCATTCCCCATGTTTCACTACAACTCTGTATATTTTATAGCAGACATAAGGTAATTGAGTCCAATTATGTGATGCCTTATTCTAGATGTTACTCAATGTAATCTTTGTGAAAACAGATGCCATTTTAAATGATTTTTAAATGTCTGCCCCTCTCCCAGGAGTTCTTCATGAAAATTTAAATACCTCAGGAGGCATAAATAATTGTGAATAAATTAACATGCATTTATACTACAATAGGGAATTTTCTTGTTTTTAGAGTCATTAATAGATACCAGAGGGAATAGGAAATTCAATTAGGGAGAGATAATCCAAAAATTGCGGAAATCTAGACATGTACCATAGAAAACCAAAGTGAGACCCTGCAAATAAATAACTAATTTGATGGTTCAAAGCACTCAGGAAAGTAGTTGAGGACCTGTTGAGAACTGTTCTAGTGTAGTATTCATTGTAAATATGAAAATACTTTCCTAGTGACCTGTTCAAACACTACCTCCTCACAGTTACTAGTCTTGGGATGAAACACTGTCCCTGTTTTTGGAAACACTGTCTACAGATTTGTAATTAATCCTTTCATTAAGAACTATTTATTTTATTTGGATGTGATAGGCCTTTCCTTTCAGGACCCTGATCAATAATATTATTATCTCTCAAATTCAGAAAACAAATCAAAGCTCTTAGATAAACCACAATAATACCATGCATTCATTAAGTACACTTACAATGTTATTCACTAAGTTATAATACTTAGGTTTTTAAATAATTACTCAAAAGTTTTTATGACAATTGCTGTCGTGAATTTAGTGATGGGAATGTTAAGTAAGATCAGTGTCTGAGAACACAAACCATTAGGAATCCCACCATGAAATTTTCCAGCTTAGCTGAGAGAAACACTTTCAGCACTGTTTCAACTTTTCTCCCCACCAGTCTGCAGAACAGGAATGATCATGTAACTTCAAACCAAGACTCTTTTGAAAATGAAAGAGGATAATACGGACAATGGTGCTGGGACAGTGGACATAAACCAGCTATCCCTAAACCAGTTGGTATAGTCACTTTCCAAGAGCTCAATTCTCACTTGATCACCTAAATAAATCAAGGGGTATTCCAGATTTTCCCTCATAAAGACCATCTTTGTAATAAAATAATATTAATAAAAATAATGCACATTTCTGAGAACATAAAATAGTTTTGCTCCTAAAAGAAGCATGTTGAGTTTAATATAAAATTGGTTATTTGATTCTTACTTTCATAATTTACCACTAAAAATATCTTTTGTAAAGGTTGTATAATTCTGCCTATGGTCTTTACAGAATAAAGATAATCAGTTCTTAGAAAATATTTAAAGTGAAATAGATTTTACATTCAGTTATTAAAGTCTGACTGGAAGATATTTGCTTCCTTCCTATGAATTAGAATTTGATAGCATATGTGTTTAATAAGCTTTGATTTATCAATATTTCCTTAATTTTCCATTTTATTACTATGTGATGTTTCTGTCCCTCCACCTTATTTTCCTAATAATTATTCTTCTGTGATCAAAAATTAAGAAATTGTTTTTTAGTGCAAATATAATAGCAGCACTATATTACAAAAAGTATCGAATCAACAAAACTACATGTTAGATAATACAGGAGAGATAAAGGTTATTTTTTAGTTGATCACAATACATCACTACTTTTTATAAATATTGAATTTCATCAAAAATAATTTGATTTATACTATCCTTTTCATCACAGATCATGGTACACACTTCCCTTTAATCTAAATAAGGGATTATCAAGAGTTTTGCAAAATGAAGCACTGGTAGCAATCTCCTGAACAGAAGAGACAACTTCACTACTCTTAAAATCCCAGAAAAGTACTTGATTCCCTGGGATACCCTTGAGATGAAGTTCCTTCCAAGAAGTACAGTCTTAGCTGGGCGTCATGGCACATAACTATAACCCGATATTTGGGAGGCTGAGACAGGAGTATCACTGGTTCTATGGTAGACTGAGCAATGTAGTGAGACTTTCAGCAACATAGTGAGAGCTGTTTCAAAATAAAAAAAAACAAAATAAAATAAAAAGGCCTAGGGTGTTGCTCAGAGGTAGAATTCCTCTGGGTTCAATCCCCAGTCTGTCTATCTTTCTCTCTCTGTTTTCTCTCTCTCTCTCTCTCTCTCTCTCTCTCTCTCTCTCTCTCTCTCTCTCTCTCTCTCTCTCTCACACACACACACACACACACACACACACACATTAAAAAAAAAGAGATAAAGAGGGAAAAGAAAAAAAGTGCATTTTTCTCCTTTTTAGGAGCTCTGTAATTATATATTTCTCATATCTTAAGTGTGAGGCATGAAAACACTTCGAAGGTAAAATAAGTTTTAGAAATGGTTAACAGGATTAACCTTTATTCTGATCACTGCATATTTAGCTATACATTTTATTCTTAACAATGAATTATTAGGACAATCATTGTATTTTAAAGCCTAGTACTAGATATCATCTAAATTTGTCCATGTATTTCATTTTTATTACTTAAGAAAGTTCTTTAAATCATTTTTATTCATCCATCCAAGAAGAGTAGAACGTAGAAGATATTATGAATTGTTGCCTTATTATTCCAGAAGACATACACTTCAAGGTTCTTCTGTAACACAACATGTTGCATGTACAGAAGTCACTTGGCCTTCTTTCCACGTTCTTGCAGGATACAGGGCATGAGAATAAATGTAACCATACTACTCTTTCTTTAACTTAATCTATATTGTTATTCCTGTCTTCTACCCACATCTATGAAGATGAGGCAAGCTAATTTGCCAGCTTACACACATGATAAATTTTCAAATGCTTCACAGTTTTTAATAGCCCTGACCATTTTATTCACCAGTATTTTATTAAATAAATGTAAAAATTTTGAGTAATGAAGCAGGTGTGGTGGCACATGCTTGTAATTCTAGCATTTGGGAGGCTGAGACAGAAGGATCAAAAGTTTGAGACCAGCCTCTGAATCTCACTATTATATACAATCATAATACATCAATAAGAGATAAAATTAGAGGGTATGTCACTCTTGACTGACATAACATAAACTAAGTTTAATAGCATAAATACACAAAACAGCAAATGTAAAAGACAAATATGTAGATTTGCTACAAATTAAAATTTCAAATGACTAAACTGGAAATAAAAAAATAAACCATGCAATGTTGTGATCTCAGTAATGGAGTAACTAATTATTATTGGACTAAAAGCAACAATTAGGATATTTTATTCTTTTGCATACACACCTACTTCTGTGATAATTGCCAATGGAGGAATTAAATGGTTCACTAAGTACTGAATTCAGCATCCCAATACCATAGAGAACAATCCTTGCTAATTGAAATGTGATGCATTATCCACTTGGCAATGCAGATATTCTTTATTTTCCTATAATAAATGTGCACTGGTGAATAGCCTAACTGTTATGCTTATTTCACTTTAGAATTATCCAGGAAATAGCATTGAGTTATTTTAAATACTTTCTACCCTTTTACACGATATATACGCATATACATATAATTATATAATCTGCATGTGTTCATGGTTGTAAAAGATATACATAAAACATTTAAATATATATACTTACAATTCTATAAATACTTATATTAATATATATACATAAATCTAGGCATATATATACTTAAGCACATTTATTTATTTATTCTTTTTTTTTTTTTTTTTGTCATACTGGGGATTGAACTCAGGTGCAGTCTACCTCCGAGCTATACCCCCAGCCCTATTTTTTTTATTCTTTATTTTGAAACAGGGTCTCACTATGTTGCAGAGTGCCTCACTAGATAGCTGAGGCTGGCCATGAACCCAGATCCTCCGGTCTCAGCCTCCCAAATGCTGGGATTACAAGCATGTGCCACCAGTTCACATTTATTTATTGACTTGTGGATAATGTATGAATATAAGCAGGCAGGAATATGTAGGGAATTCGATGATCTTGATCTCACTTCCATTATGGACTGCAGTAAGCTGATTCACCCCTGCCCTAGACTCTATATCTCAAGAAACTTTACCTTGTTGAGTACATTTTATGAAATTTTCTAAGTACCACTTTGGTTCTTGGACTTCTCTGACTGGCAGAGATATTACCTACATAGCAAGGTACAGATCTTTCAAAATGTTATACATCCTTCCCAGTTGGCTGGAACCAGACTAGAACCCTGGTGTCATTTGTGCAGTGTAATCTGAGCCAAGATCTGAACCCATGTATATTCTATCTCTGTTTCTCTATTTCAACGCAATCTATAACACTCTACTGATTTTTTTTGCATAAAACAGATGTCTCAAGAAACTCTGTATTCATGCTCATGTATTCTTCTTAGAAAGTAGCTTTGTGAGTGAACGTACTCTCTGGTCAGTGTTGTATTACTTTTCTGGAATCATAGATCTTCTGAAGGGTGAAAAGATGCAGATTTCAGTTGAATCTTCATAGGAAGATAGACAAAGATAACCCAACCATGTATCTATGGGCCATACTTGCACCTCTTTATTGTTACCTGCATGCTCTTTGAGGGAAAAGTTGGGTTTCTTTAATAGTGAGCTATACTTATCAGGGTAGTAATTTTAGAAATGTCCTTCTTAGCAAAGATAGTACTGTGATAGCAACATAGGTTCTCTAGGACTTCCTTGGAATTATCTTGTGAAAATACATTGATTTAGGACCAGCAATATTAGAAAGAGACTGATTTTTGGAAAGAAAACCA
This sequence comes from Graphiurus murinus, assembly GCA_004027655.1. Taxonomy (NCBI): domain Eukaryota; kingdom Metazoa; phylum Chordata; class Mammalia; order Rodentia; family Gliridae; genus Graphiurus; species Graphiurus murinus. The sequence continues at coordinate 170,379 of PVLC010000819.1, forward strand.
GAGAGTAAATAAAATTATCAACTTAGTTTGTTGTCCTAAGTTGATTGAAAGGGTCAGAGATATATGGGCTATAAATCTACAACCTGGATAAAGGAGGATGGAAAATTATGGGAACAAAAGAAGAATAGCTGATCATGAGGTGACCTTATTTATTATATAACAATAGATAGGATGGTAAAGGAAAGAAAATAGAAAAAAATTGAACATTTAAAGGCTACATTTAAAAGTGAAACATGGGTAGTTCTTATGTTTCTGATTACTTTCCCTATTATAATATGTCAATATGTTAGAGGTTTAGTGAACATTTATTTACCATTACATATCTTTTGAAGAGATGCAAGATTATAATGCACCAATACAAGCATACAAAAATTAAAAAAAAATAAATCTACAATATACTAAAAAAGCAGTCAGGAAATGCATCCTTTGGTTTGCATGAAAATCAACGTTGTAAGAAGCACAACATTTGAAAGATACTCTACAAACCACTAAAGCTTTATCATAAGACAGGCACTATATGAAAAGATACCAATTGTCTTTCTGCAGATTCTTCTTGACTCCTTCAGAAATCAATCATCCGATTTCACTCTGTGGGTCTCTTATGGGAGGATAGTTCTTTCACTAATCTATATGTGTATTCTGAAAAGTCTAAGCCCACTCTTCCACCCAGTCACTTATCATCCCATCACCTAGGAAGCAGGGGACAAAGGGAACATTTACAAAACTGAATTCCTGAATGTGTAGAGTGATAGTAGATTAAAACAACGCTTAACCTAATCCATGAGCATTTGAAGGTGCAATTATAGAATTGAAATTGTAAATAGACAGATGGATAAAAGTGACTTCAATAACTTGAATCGTGATTCAATTAGAAGCTTAAGAAATTATTCAACATTTCTACTCTGATTTCCAATCCTTCAGTTGGTTGATATAATGGGGTCACAACTTTGTATAGATTCCTTCTCTGGGATGAATTTATGTGTTAAAAATTCAACAGGTGACTTGGCATGGTGGTGCATACTTGTAATCCCAGTGCTTGGGAGGCTGAGACAGGAGAGGCATGGATTCGAGGCTAGCCTCAGCAACTTAGTGAGATACCCAGCAAATTAATGAAACCCTGCTTCAAGTGAAATATATATTTAACAGTCTGTACTCTGTCTTTTTCATTCTGTTTGTGATGATTCAAGACAAATTTTTCTGTTGAAGTAGCAAATTACCTAGTAGTGTACTCCTTTACATTTGTAACTACAAGCTTAGGCATTCATTTTGTAACAGTACAATTGTCTGTATGCTCCCCTCCTTGAATCTTCCCAAGTATCAGTCATCTTAGCTTATATGACCTTTGGCTGACCTGAGTCTTCCAGAATATGAGCTATCTTAGCTCATATGACTTTGGTTGTCTTGAGTCTTCCATCTTAACTCATATAGCCTTTAGGTGCCCATTCCTCCAGAATGCTAAAATTAATTTCACACACACTGTCTGTCATAAAAAGTAGCCAGTCCCACAGAGTTGTGAACCCAAGCTCTCACCATTCAGGACAAGGGGCAGAATTAAGTCAGGAATAAAAAACAAGCAGACTGCCCACTCGGTGTGCTTGCTTACCAGATTTTTTTGTCATTCCCACACCTTTCTGAGTAGAAGTAAATTGCTTTGTCAAGTGACTTTCAATTTTATGAGTTTTAATTTGTGGCTTCCCTAGGAATCCATTTCTAACATATGTAGTCAAAGAGAGGAAAATGAAAATGTGCTTTTTAACAAATGATAAAAAAGAAGTGATCTTTAAGACTCAGTAGAGACTTGGTGACCTCATAGTATCTAGTGGCATACTTAACTTACCATAAGGGAAACTTTTAAAAAGAAGTTTAATTTCCCAGAAATGTGTAAAAACTTGCCAACTTGCGCACACACACACACACACACACACACACACACACACACAGTGTTTTAGCTCCTATTTTTATTCTTACTTGGGAGTAAAATTCTCAAATATGGAAAGTCATAAGTGAAAAACAAAAAACCTTAAGACATGAAGATTAAATCAATATAGATGAACAGAGATAATCTTTTTTAATAAAGCTCACTCTAGTTTAAACATTACTATAGTGTTTCAGGTCAATGTTTGGAGGCAAAGCAAGGCAATCACAGTATTGTACTCTAGATTAACAGAAGAAAATGCATTTGAAAAATTTAATTATGAGCCGGGCGTGGTGGCGCACGCTTGTAATCCCAGCATTCGGGAGGCTGAGACTGGAGGATCCGGGTTCGCGGCCAGCCTCAGCTACCTAGTGAGGCACTCCGCAACTCAGTGAGACTCTGTTTCAATATAAAGAATAAAAAGGGGTTGGGGGTGTAGCTCGGAGGTAGAATGCCCCTGAGTTCAATCCCCAGTACCGCAAAAAAAAAAAAAAAAAAAAAAAGAAAAATTTAATTCTGGATAGAATAGTGATCTGAGAATCATGCTACTTTGAATTTTAAAAAGAATACAGGTTTCTTAAAATTTACACCGTAATCTATTGATGATTTTGTTAACAATGTAACATTTTCAGCATGAAATTCATATGTTTATATACATATTGATTCTAGAGAGTAAGATAACATGAAAAAAACTGCACATGTGAAAATTACCTTTAAATGAGTAGTATACAACTCTACTAAACTTAAGACCCACCTTTTTTTCAATCTCAGTTCCACAGCCCAGTTACTTCAAACTCAACAAGAACAGCATTTTCAATTATTTTCTTACTCTAAACATGTACAACCTCTATTTATGATTTCCTATTACTAAAATGTTCCCGGTGTGTGGTCTGCCTCTCTCTCTGTCTCTCTGTCTCTCTCTCTCTTTCTCTCTCCCTTCCCTTTCTCTCTGCCTTAGATCAGATGTTTATCTCATGCTTGCATTGACTTTCTTAGTGACCTCCTTTTCCTGATAATTCATTAATCCATCTTAAATATTCTCATTTGAATACACCCAGAACAGAAAAACAAATAAATTTCAACCTAACCCACAGAAAACCTGAATCATGCAGGCAACTACCTGAGTTACTCTTGCATATCAAATTCCAGAACAGATATTCTGAGATGAAATATTATTAGTACAATATAGGATTGCTATATTCCATATCTCCAAGAACCTTAAAAATTGTTTCATTCAGCTTGCTAATTGTTTTCTTCTACAAGTCCTAAAAACCACACGCCATTATAATATAGGTCTAAATAGAAATAGGCAGAAAGAATACTGTACTTATGCATAGTAAACGCCTATTTGATATTTTTCAGATTATACAATAGAGTGCAAATACATTTTGTTCAGATGAAGATGTGTTAGGAATTCCTTAAGAACAAAAATAACCAAAATTATAGATAAAATTAATAAGGAGCTTATAGAAGTATTTCATTTATTGATGTCAGCATTCTTAACTTCCTGACATATACCTTCTTTGATAATGTTCCTTCTAGGAGCTGAATAATTTTGTCTTCCCAGAATTCATTTGCTGAAATCTTAACAAATTAGGGAATGATATTAGGAAGCGTGATCTATTAGGAGGTGATGGGGTCATGAAAGTAGAGCCCTTGTGAATGGGATTGGTGCCCTAATAAAAAAGATACTAGGAGATTGTTTTCTCCAGTTCTATCATCTAGCCTACAAATGGGACCTTTTATTTCTAACTGGTGTTGCATCTCACCATAGTGGAAGTGGCAATGAGCTGTAAGACAAAGTGCTCTACTAGCTTTGGTGCCCTGATCTCCAACAGGTGAGGTCCTGCTCCTCCCTCTGTCGCCTGAGGTTGGAGGAGTGATGGCAAAGGAAGTATCTTTGCCAACTGACTAATGTAGTTCAGCAACTCAGAGTTTAAGTTTTGACCTGGTTGTAGGAATCTTGAGCTCTACCCAGCACTGTGCCACCATGGCAGGCTTGGTATTTAATTCTTTCTCCAGTGCACAAAGTGGCGAGACTAGACTTAATTCCCTCTCCCATCCCAAGTGAGAGATACTTTCTCCAAACTGGGATCCTTGGAAGTGGGAGAGGGGAGATACAGGCAACTCCCTCTGCCTTTTTCAATGGCTCTTTTCCTTTTGTTTTTTTTTTTTTTTTTTTTTTTTTTTTTTTGGCGGTACTGGGGATTGAACTCAGGGGCATTCTACCTCCGAGCTACACCCCCAGCCCCATTTTTTATTCTTTATTTTGAAACCGAGTCTCACTAAGTTGCGGAGTGCCTCACTAGGTAGCTGAGGCTGGCCGCGAACCCGGATCCTCCGGTCTCAGCCTCCCGAATGC